>JAVDPK010017913.1:0-11566 GCA_034780415.1 Cichlasoma orientale | reverse complement strand
CACACACACACACACACACACACACACACACACACACACACACACACACACACACACACACACACACACAGAAGAATGTATATGGACAAACACACTCGCAAATGGAGGCACACACATGCATGACTGCACAAATGTGTATACCCGACTTCACCTGCTGAGCTAACCACAGTGGGACCGATCCTAATTAGTGCTAATCAATATGTTGATTGATAGTTTCACCTCAAAGAAATTGCTCAACCTCCAACAGAGGCCACAGCAACGTCTTTTAATTCATTTCATCGTCTGTATGAAGGACACCATGAAAGGGTTTCTATCATCCTGTAGCATTTCTGTGAATGAAGTCAGGACTCCACCTAATGATGATTTGATATTGAAGTCCTGGGAAAAATTTTTTTTTTTTTCTGATGGGACTTGTTTTCAGTGCACACTGACAGGCGATGGTGAAACGTAACATGGCAACAGATAACGTGTCCACATCTTATTGTATATGTATTGTATACCATCACCTATCAGTGTGCACTGTGGATCAGATCTGATTCATCACATCCTGCAGATCCTTCATTGAACTGGGAGCTATTATGCTTGGAGATCGGGCTGGTTGTTGTGCCCTTCTCACTGTTCCTGAATAGTTTTTGTGGAGTGTCCTGGCCGATGGTAAACCTTTGGAGATGAGACATGAAGGCACTGTGGACATGTCAAAAACTGCTGTTCCTCTAATGGCTTCTTCTTCCAATAGGGACTCAATCCCCAAGTTAGTCAATGGTAGTAACTTTGGTCTTGTTTTAATGTTGCAGTTTAATGTTGCATTAAAGATTAGGGCAGGTGGCGATCACCTAGAAGCTGCTCCCTTATTTCCCAAAGGTTTGCCACAGTAGATTTTTTGCCGGTTCCTTCTTTTTGCACTGGGGTCAGCTCTTGGTTCTCCAGTAACAGGCATGTTTTTGCTAACCTTGTTGTATAGCTGAAGCCACTAAGCAGCTACCTGGAAAGGCGCATGCTAACCACATCTATGTGAGTATATATTTGGGTGCATGTGAGCATAAATATTGCAACTGAGAGTAATTAAGTGTTTTTTAGTATGGCAATCTAGCTGTCGATACGCTTTGGCTAATCCCAGATCACACTGATTTATTCATAAAGAGGTTGCTCCTATCAGCTGTCCTGAAAAATGCAGAATCGCATCCCCTCAGATGGTAGAAAGCCTGATTCAGTGGCAAAAAAAATTGTGTTGTAAATATTTCTGTTCGATTAAACATGATCTTTGACTGGCCTCTTGTTTTCTTATCATGGCAGCCTTTGTCGTACGAGACCTACAGTATAATTTTTCCTCTTCCTTCTTTGTTCTTTCGAGCTGTAATGAAGTTTCTGCTCATCTTGTGCCTTCAGTTCCATCTGTCTGCATATTTCTGTCATGTGGATTTTCCTGTCACGCTGACAGGTTATCATCTGACCTTTTGTCCCAAACTCAGATAATTCCCCCTTTTTGCACCATTTCTGACAGAACAATCAGTACAGTAGGAGTGCTTTAATTGGCATAACTGGGTTTTTAAACATCCAGCCTTTATTTCGGTATTACTGTGCCTGCGAGGAGCTGACAGACTTGGTCAACCAGAATTGTTTAATTGATGCTAAAAAACTGACATTCTCACCCTTGAATTTGCATAAACACAGATTTGCTGTATGATTCTGCAGAAAATAAACATTATTAGTGAAATTTCGTGGTATGCTCACGCCAGATAACAGGAGAAAATTAAACAAAGCATCACTGCATTTGCTTGACTCTCTTTTCAAACTTTACAGCTGCAGTCAATTCATTTTTAACAGTTAAAGTGTCATCAGGCGTTAATGTAAGTGATTTATGCGCTGTTAATCTTAACAGCTAGAGTATTTACAATTTTAAATGTGCTATTCTTTAAGTCACACACACTCTCTTACACGTGGTTCATTGTCCTGAGGGGGTGACAGAAACAGAAGGTTTAGGAAGCCCCATCGTTTTCCTGCAGAGCTGCACTGTCATGTAGATGCATCTCAATGATCATCTCCCCCATTCAGCTTGCTGTCTTTGTTTTAAGTCCCAGGCCTTTGTGTGCACATGTGCATATGGGTGTGTGTGTGTGTGAGAGAGAGAGTTAGCGTGTGGGATGCTTGTGCGTAAGTAAGTAGGTAAGTATCCCTCCCAGCATTTCCTGTCTTAGGAGCTCAGGCGGCGTTAACCAGGGTTAGCTGCAGCTTTAGCACCTGCTGTCACTGCTGCAGGCCCACTCACTTGTCCAGACACAATGCCTTTAGCTTGGAGATTTGTGCTAGTAATCTGTGTTAAGAGCATTAGCTTGGCCCTGGGTGGGTAATAGATTGTTAGAAAGTAGCAGACAATAACCAGGAACTGACATTGATTGAGTTTGCAGGACCAAGCAAGAAGCCCGAGGTTGTCTGGATACATATGACGAGGAAAGTTTGTCTAGATGAAAGATTTATGAAACATGTAGCCTGCTTTATGTATGAATGTTGCAAACGCAGCCAGTGAAACAGAAGAGGAAAGTGGACTTTATCAGCTTATCCAAAATCCCGGAAACAGAAGTCATTAGCAGAGATTTTGATGACTGTTGTTTTTCTTTCATAATGTGGACATGTGTTACTCAAATTTGCATTTCATCAGTTTAGAAAATTATGTTTTTACCTTGTTTGTGCACATTGGATGGGTATGAAGCTTAAACAGCTCCCCAAATATTCAGAATATGAATCATACCCCCCCCCCCCCTTTGTTAAATCATGTGTTGACTGTGATTAACCAGAGTTTTTGGAAAGCTGAGTTCAGTGATGCTAGCCACACCCAGGCCTGCTCACTGCCAGACCTGTTGAGACAAAAAACTTAAGTAGAACTTAAGTAGACACATTTCTAAGGCTCTGCAGAGAACCATTATCCACAAATGGAGAAAACGTGGAACCGTGGTGAACCTTCCCAGGAGTAGCCGTGCCGTTACATCTGGAGTAAAACAAACACAGAATGCCCGGCCATCAGTTCATGCCCTGAGGCTCAAGCATACATGGAGCAGGAGAATAATGATCCAAAAACCACCAGGAAGTCCACCTCTGAATGGCTCAGAGAAAACAAACTGAAGGGTTTGGAGTTACCTACTCAAAGTCTGGACTTAAACCCGATTGAGATGCTTTGGCATGACGTTAAACAGGCCGTTCATGCTCAGTTATCGCAAACATTTGATTGCAGTTCTTGCTGCCAAGGCAAAACCAGTTATTACGTTTATGGGAGGATTACTTTTTCACATAGAAGCAGGTGTAGGTATGGGGAGCTTTTATTGCCTTAATAAATGAAATCATCTTTTAAAAACTGCATTTTTTGTTTACTCAGATTATCTTTGTCCATCCATCCATCATTCATCCTCTTCCGCTTATCCGTTTCAGGGTCGCGGGAGGGGGGGGGGGGCTGGAGCCTATCCCAGCTGTCCTAGGCCGAGAGGCAGGGTAAACCCTGTACAGGTCACCAGCCTGTCGCAGGGCTAACACTGAGAGACAGACAACCATTCACAATTTAGAATCACCACTTAACCTAACCCCAGTAACTGCATGTCTTTGGACTGTGGGAGGAAACTGGAGTACCCGGAGAAAATCCATGCAGACACGGGAAGAACATGCAAACTCCACACAGAAAGGCCCGGGCCAAGGTGGATTTGAACCCAGACCTTCTTGCTGTGAGGCAGCAGTGCTAAGCACCACGCCACCATGCTGCAAAAAAACCTCAGAAATCAGGAAGGGGGCAAATACTTTTTGACAGCACTGTCAGTGTCCCTCAAATGACTTGCGTTTTAATTTGGACATTATCAACATATTCTAAGAACTGAGTGAGAGAGTCATCTTTTTTATTATTTCATTGAACTCTTCCCCCAAAGTCACAAACCTGACATTTTAACACACTGGAGGCTGCATTTGCATATTGGTGCAGAATGAGATTACAGTGAAAAAGGGGATATTGAATATCTCATAATGGGGATACCAGGCAAGAACGTCATTCTGATACAAAATACGCGTTGATTAGCAGACTAGTTAAAATGATCAAGCAACTCTGTTTGATGTTAGGGCCTGAAACCATTAAATTAAAGGTAAATTAATGATTTCACTAAATATTTCCAAAGCATTTGTGAAGATGACGTATATGTTTTATGGTTTAATTAATTTTAACTGTGAAGAATGAGTAGCGTGGAAATCTTAGTCTTTCTGTGCTATTTAAGGTCCCTGTGTGCTCCAAACTCCTGTTCTTTTGTATTTTCCAGAAACTCTGTCATGTCTTGTGTGTCATCTCTAAAGAAAGTAACACTGAAACCATATATTTCACTGCCTATAAAAGGATTCACTTTAATAGAAGCCCAATGCTCCATATTATCCATGGCAGATTACAGTTTCCTTTAGTTTGGTATATTTTTCAGTTTATTGAATATACTGAAAATTTGACCTTTTTATTGGCTACTGCACAGCAAATATGTGTCTGTTCTGATAACATTTAAGTGGCACTGCAGTGTTTCCCTAACCTTAGAGTGGAGCTATTGTGCTTTTCCCTGTTTTTGCGTAATTTAAAACAACAAATATATTAGAAATCTGTCAAAATTTGTTTAAAACTAAAAAAATTATTGAATTCACTGAACCGAATTCATGTTTTTATATCCAAATTTGAGCCGGCACACTGGACTTCTATGAGAAGTCAAAAATTAAATGCTTTATTATTTTTTCTTTTCTTTATTTTTTTTTTTTTTGTAAAACAGTACATTTGAAAATTCATGCATAATTAATTGATTAATAATCATCAATAATTCTATTTTAGCATTAAAGATATAATTTGATTAAAGAGCTTCTGCACACTGGTGGATTCCAGAAACATAAAAATGATTTTGCTAATTACCAGTACTGTTAATTTAGGGAAGCACTGGAAGCACCTTATATTAGGTGGGCTAATAAATTTTTTAAGCACTGTATAGACTATTATAATTGTGGATGCTTATAATAGCATGGGCAAAGCTTCAAATATTGAGGGTGGGGTAAGGGGGTATCCTTACTACAGCCATCTCAGGCACACAGGTCTGACTGTCAGCACTGAAGCCAAATCAAATTGCTTCAAACCTTCTGTTTGCTAGGGGAAACCAATGTGAAGACAGTGAGGGGGGAAAGGAGCTATAATGGCTTGCCTCAGACTGTGGAATGACTGGGGGTCAGGCTGAGATAAATATAAAGAAGGATTATTTTGAATTGTGAATCATGTAAAACTACTCTAGTAGAGTCCAAGAATAAAAGTGTGTAGTTGGAAATGAGCATAAGGAGTCCCTTTTAATCAAAGTGCTTTTGTTGCCTAAATCAAACTAAAGGTAGAGTAAAGGATCCAATGCTCTCAGTGCACCTCAGGTATCTTCCTTTGAATTTTTACAGTAATTTTATAGTCTTCAATCAAGCAAACACTGGCACATTCCAGACAGCAATTTTCCCATCAATGGTGAGCATTTGTTTGGCCTCGACTATGGCCTTTCAGTAAATGGTATGTTAATTTCATTGGGAAGATGAAAATCTGTACACTCAGAGTGGCAGTGCAACCTTGAGTTGTTTTTATACATTTATAAAAATGTTTTTAAACACTGCCATACACTGAAAGCTCTAAGTGTTTTTAGGATGAATCATATTGCTTCTCTACTGATTAGCGTCTCTCCTCCTCTGGTAAGAAATATTATGATCACTGGTCTTCTGTACTCCACTAGTTTGACTGACATGCACACATACACGGACCTCTCGGTGGGGACCAGGTAATGATGGCTATTTCAGTTTCTCTGCTCCTGATGTTCACTGGCAGCTTCACACTGAGACAGATTATCTCCTCTCCTCTCCTCTCCTCTCCTCTCCTCTCCCCTCCTTTCCATCTGCCTTGGTTGGGTATCAGCTATAAGTCAGTCAACGCTATAGGATCCTCACATATACTCATAAGTACAGAGGCACACACACCTGTACAGAGAGGGAAAAGAGGCACTGCTGGAAAGGAACAAACACAATTTGGAGGAAACTGAGCAATGAACTTGAAAAGAAAAAAAGGATAAAACAGGAAAGCAAACAAACAAAGAAAATATATACAAAGCCAAATAAGCCATTTAGTCTAATTGATATCTAATTGAAGTGAAGGAGAAACAAACTAACCGGCATTAGCTGCAGCAAATCTCCACAAACAGTGAAATCTAGCAGACCTCCCTGGCTCAGTGAAGGAAAGAAGAAGCATCAGCAAAAGATGAGGCGCCGCGCCTTGGCAACTGAAAAGGTTGTCATAGAAACTTGTGGCAAGAAAGAAGCATCTGAAAGTGTCTGTTGGTATAGAAAACAAAACTAAAGATGAAACTGATATCTTTGCTTGAAGCTATAAATATCTCCTTATCTGGCGTGTACCCGAAAGGCTTCAGTGCCCATTTAGATAGGAAAAAGAATGGGGAAAAATGGTCTTGATACATATATATACATGTGCACTGCTTCATTTTTAACACAATTTGTTCTGATTGTTGTTAATTAAACGTGAGTATGTCGCACTGTTACTCCTACTGTATAAAACACTCTTTGATATGAGGGTAACAGAGAGGAAGGAAATGAAAGAGGCTTTCCATGTTTCCTGCTGAACTGGAGGTACTGAACTGTGTCTCGGCGTGTAAAAGACACAAGACTAATCACTCTCATTGTGGCCTATTTCCATGGTAACTCTGCACCCAGTGGTAATTTAGCCTCACTAGCTAAAGACACAGAGTGAGCCATTATCTTAGCGCCAGGCTAGGGCCCCCCATTTAAAGATTCACACCATGAATGAACAATTAGAGACCAGATTGCTGGCCTAAGTGGTGGAGAGAGGAGACCAGGCCAGTATGTGGTCACCCCTTTGCTTGTCTGTCCACCCATCCTTCTCGCCATCCAGCCGGGGATGTGTTGCTGCTGTATGACACGATCATTCATTTCCTCACCCTTCCAACATCTGAACTCAAGACTAAGCAATCATCCTCTTTCAGAAGAGATAAGTGTAAAAAGTGCAGACAATAATATACAATATGTAGCCAACAAGAAGTAAAAATGTGAACACAACACGCCAGCATTGGAAACACATGATCACCCATGACCCGAGTAATGAAATAATCATGCATTTCTCACTGGCCAGTGCATTATAACGTTCACCTTTTTACCACATGACCCTGCATTTATTTATCGAAGCGCTCCGTGCCGTAGCTTCTCAGTATAAGAACACTAACGTCGTTAAAGCGAATTAGACAGCTGCATTTACTTATTCATTGGTAAAGTGGTGCTACCCTTGAAAAATGTGCATGTTGTTGTTGGTTCAACAAAGTATGTGATCTTGGGTTGACTGTGCTCTTTTCCTAACCTTAGCCAAGCATTTTTTTGTGCTTAAAAGCCAGGGTATGCTTGAAGCTTGTTTGTGTAAAGCGTTGAGCAGACACATCTGAGCGAAGAGCTGTTTATTGCTGGAGAGCAAAAAAATCCTGTGGTCATGGTAGTCATATGATTTTGACATTTTAGAGCATCTTTATCTCATCTTACCTACATATTTGTATGTGAAACTGAATATGCGGGTGGTGTTCAGCAGCTTAGGCTATCAAGCCTCGCAGGTATGACTGAATTGCCGACAAGCAGATGTGGCTCAGCAAACCTTCCTCACCTGTGCGGTTAGACCTGGAGGATAATGCTTAAATTTAAAAGTTTTAGCTTCTGAAATCCAAGCACAGTCCTCCTAATTTGCAGTCGCTTTGATGGCCACCCACTAGTAAAGAGTTGTTGTTTTTTTTTTTTTTAAACATGTTAGCAGTCACAAGAAATAAATGAACAGCTAACCCATGGTCACAGCATCAAAACTTTCACTGTTTCTTTAAATCCTTACTTTTTAGATGCAAGTTTTACCATCCTGGAAACACCTCAGGACAGTTTTGGGCAGCTCTGGCAAAATTCTGAGTAAATGGAGTGACAATTAAATCAAATCTAGGGAAAAAAAGGTAACACTTCATAATATGGCCCACGACTAAGGCCATAAGTACCCTGTAATTATGTGTAAGTACACGTAATTACAGGGATGTACCCTGTAAGTAAATTTAAGTTCTGTGTAAGTACACACAGAACTGTACTTACATGTAATTACAGGGTACTTACGGCCTTAGTCCCAGAAATTACTCAGAACTGAAATTTACGTACAGGGTACATCCCTGTAAAATACCCGTATGTTAGGTTAAGCCACCACATAATACGACCCGCGTCTCGAAAAGTACTGCATACTCACAATGTAGGCTCGAGGATACATTGTTGGTTTTTTGGCTAATTTACCCAGAAATGACTCAGAACTTAAATTTGCATACCTGTAATTACGTGTACTTATACGTGTACTTACACATAATTACAGGGTACGTACGGCCTTAGTTGCGGGCCGTATTATGAAGTGTTACCAAAAAAAAAAAAAACCAAAAAAAAAAAACCGAACAAAAGAGAAATAAACTAAAAAAGGTGCATTCCTGAACTGGCTGGTGAGTCATTGCTGGAGGTCCATGGCAGCCACTGGGAAATTGATTGCTAAAGCATCAGTCACACAGGCCTAGATACTGGTCACTGACCCCCTGGCAACCACCAGTCACTAAGGAAAAATGTGTATTTCCTGACCAGTTGGTGAGTGGTTGTAGGAAGTTGCTTACTGTCTGTCACTAAAGGAAATTGGTTGCAAAGAAGTATGCGGTCTTCTATCCCTAGCACCTCCTCTGTCACATCAACCCTCTGCACGTCCTCCTTCACTACATCCATGAGCCTCCTCTGAGGTCTTTTCCTCCTGATTGGTGGCTTCATCTTCAACATCCTTTGTGTAGTATAGTCACTATCTCTCCTCTGCCATGTCCAAACCGTCTCAGCCTTACCTCCCAAAATTTGTCTCCAAACCGCTTAACCCGAGCTGTCGCTCTGACGTACTCATTCTAATCCTGTCCGTGCTGATCACTCCCAATGAAAACCTTAACATCTTCAACTCTGCCAGCTCGCTTGGCTAGTAGTTAGTGATACAAACTACAGGCAACCATGGCAATCTGCTAGCAACCAAAGCAATCACAAGGAGGTTTTTGGTGCAGCACCCTCTTTGCAACCAGTTTCACCCGTCGAGACAGCAACCTTTGAGAACCGCTCACCAAACGGTTATGAAATACACATTTTTCCCAGTAGTTGTATCGCATCCAATATGGCAGACAAGTCTTGAGCAATTTGCACATGACGTCACATTAGAAACCCAAACCCTGCCTCTGGCTGATCTGACATCAGTTCAGGAAATACTAATATGGAAGGAAAGAGCTGAATTAGATTTCAGACGGAGAACATCTTAAACATTTAGAACAAGCTTGTGGTGTGAATACTCACTTCACTGACAATCAATTTACCGTTCGCACCCCTCAAACACACAGACACTCACATTGTGTGAGAGCCATCCGGAACAACAGCACGGTACCCCTCACCAAGGTCAGTGTCTTATTCACATTGTACTGTACTGTTCCTCTCTCTTTCAGTCGCTCTCTCTGTCGCTCTCTCACACTGTCAGGCCTTTTGTGTGCCTCCTTCTAAAGAAGCTGTCAAGCTGTACTGTTTAAGGGCTCACACGAGGGACAAAAAGCATACTTTGTTTTGTTTTGTTTGCCTGCCGTAGTGTTCGGCTGAATGAATGAGTGGAGTGGGAGAGTGAGAGAGAGAGAGTGAGAGTGAGGGAGAGGTAAAGAGAAGCGAGTGAGAGCTGAGTGGGGGGTAACATGTAATTTACTGTTTGCCCCACTCTACTGTACATTGCTTTAGTTATGCTAATGCTACTCTTTGTCAAGCTGAAGAGATAGCCATCAATCACCTGTCAATTGGTCAATTGGAAGAAAAGAGAGAGAGAGAGAGTGAGAGAGAGGGCCCCTGTTCCCTCCCTCCTCGTCCTCCTCTTCTTCTCTTTCTTCTCCTCTGCTACCTAGCGGACTTGGGGGTCCGGGGAAAGCCTGGCAGCTGGATCCCGGATCTGGATTTGGAGGCCAGGTGGAGAGCAAGAGGAAGGCCTACGGCAAAGCCATGAGAAAGAAATGAAAATAAATGTAAAAAAATAAGTGTGCGAATCTGTTTTTATGTCTTTACATTTAGCTGTCTGCAGGACAAAAAAGCCCTCTGAGTCTTTGTTTTCCTGTTGTTGTTGATGTCTAAAAGCTTTTTTAAAAGAAGCGTCTAATTCTAATGTGACACCTCTAGAAACTTGCAGTGCCACTCACAGTCGTCAGCTGCTGTCAGCAGAAGACAAACCCTTTATTATGCTAGCTAATGTTAGCGCTAAGATAAGCTAACGGGCCCATTAGTGCCAGTTCATTTAGCTCGTTAGCCGATGCCTCGGGGCTGATGACATTCATTACATATCATTAGTGCACAATTAACATGTCTCACTCTGACACCGTTGCTCCCAGTGTTACATGACACTTTTAATCATGTTTTATGAAATGTTTCCGCCGGCGTGACTTGATTTATGAGTTTTACATGACATGGCATTCATTACATTAACCAGCTGTAATCATAAATGCTTTTGCAGACTGATTCCATGCCTAGAGTCGGAATCTGGCGCCGTCCTTGTGAATGAAAATTGGGCAGTTCTTTATTTAAAGTATTTTTTTTCTTTCATTCTCCCACTTTAGTGGCTCTTTGCTGTTCATCTTCAAGGAATGCAGTTAACATTCTGCACAGCATTCCACTGTGTCAAGGTAAAAAAAATAAAGGCAGCCCAGCTTCCACTGTTGGAAGTTATTTATAACCTAGTTATATTGTGATTTGTTGGACTGAAGACCCAGATACTCTGGCATGAGTGTATCAGCCATATGTGGATTTTTAAAGGGATACTGTGCATAAAGTTATGTATCAAACTTGATATGATACCCCTCCCACACACACACACACAGGCACATGCACATGCACACGTCCCCCAAATATATTACTTTGAAAACTTAATTTCTTTAATAAATCTCAATTTAAACCCACATTAAAATGAGATTTTACTTAAATTCATATCAAAATTATATTTAATAATATAACACTGAAGGTTTGGGCAAATTAAATACAGGGTGCGCTGTACTGTTTTTTTTTTCTGAAGAAATCAACTGAAATTAGCTTGGTTTTGTCCTTTGTAAAATGCTTAAACAGGAGAATTGTATTGTAACAACACAATTCCACTGAGAGTCAACTGTATTTTATACAGACGTGCTGTTCAGGCTTAATTTGGGTGGCTGCTTAACAGTCCTCCAGATGCTTTCTGTCGATTTCAGGTGGGTTGCAGTTCCTCATTGTCTTCAACAAAAACAAAAACAACAAAATTCTTTCTTGTTTTTAATTTGTTTGAAGTAAAGTTGCCCTCACATTGCTTCAGTTAGTTCCTGTACAAGAGAACCTTGAGAAACCGTTCATATACAAAGATCTAAGAATGCTTAAGACACACACACACACACACACACACACACACACACACACACACACACACACACACACACACACACACACACAC
>JAVDPK010017911.1:0-11567 GCA_034780415.1 Cichlasoma orientale | reverse complement strand
TTCACAAGGACAAAATAAATGATCCAGAACAGTTTTTCTCTTATTGTAACTTGTGAATAAAATCAAAATTAAATCTGACACACTAGACACACAAGCTGGAAAAAAGTCATGGTGGCAGCTTCCTTACAGATCTCACCTCGCAGACTGGAGGGGGACCTGCTGCAGTGGTTCCATTTATTATTCTTTTTGTTGGGGTCAGGAAGTTAGGAAGCAGGTCTGGAGGTATGGGGGGGTGGAAGAAGTTCTGAGTCTGATTACAGGCGATGCAGGCTTAATCAAACGATCCAGCACAGCAGGGAGCACAGGAGAGACTAGAAGAGCCCAGAGCTACCCAGATGTCTGCAACATGATGAGGGATACATGACATGAGGAGACTGCTCAAGGCTATAAAATGCAATCAAAATCCCCTGGAAGGAAGCCCAAGATGGCTCAACAACCAGTCGGGGAATAAAGGCAATCTGTCAGCAGACGGTCCTCTGGTCACCCCCTGAACATGACCTCAGGCTACCTGCTCATACAACACCCAGGATGCTAAGAACAGGCTGCTCCTTCATAGCAGCTGCCATCATTATCAGCACTATAATCCTGGTTAAAAACTGGGTGCATGTATGTATCTGAATCTGCCCATCTGTTTGTTTTTTTTTCTCTGCTGTGTTTGTCCTGGTGTATAAGTGTGTACACTGGCAGATCCTGGGCCCAGCAGGACTCTATCTTGTTTTCCGTCCCATGCTGTGTCACACGCTATGAGGGGATAAATATTTGAAAAGCAGAGGAAGCCCTGTGTCCCCAGCTGCTGTGGCCTGAGGTGTGGCAGCCCTGCATTAGCTGCACTTTTTACCACAGTGTCTTTTTTTTTTTTTTTTTTTTTGCCCAAGCATAGATTTCAGCTCAAAGTGTACCTTACTGTCCTTGCCATTATTGTTGGCAGAGCTCGGTGTGAAAGGTCACAAACCTAAGTGGCAGCACAGCTGAATTCAACAGACATAAAAAGCTCAAATAAATAATAAATACCATCAGTGACAACAAGTCTGGACACGGCCCTGCAGATGCTAAGTGCTGCAAGGTTTTTGATAGAGTGAAAAAAGGTGCAAGCTCCACTGAGTTTCTTGCAAGTTGTAAAGGAAAGAAAACATGAATGATTTAAGGTGTAGTGAAATATGAAAGGATAAAGCAAAGGTTCAGTCAGGCTGTTTAAGGTGTTACTTTTCGCAGTAGCTAGCCTCTAACAGCAGACCACCTTTCAGGTTTGGTCTTTTGTATAAACATATATAGCAGTGTGTGAAAATTACACCTCAGTCTTCTAACTGAAGATGATCAAGCTATGGTCTGGCATCTGTACACGTCTATTGATATACATGTTTTTGAATCTGGGGTTGGCTTTAATTGTTTGGGTCTCTTAGTTCCAAAAAAGCTGCTTTTGGCTGCTCTCTTATTCGCAAGGGGTCGCCACAGCGGGTAGCTCCACATGTTTGATTTGTCAGAGTTTTTATGCGGGATGCCCTTCCTGACTCAACCCCAAAGGGGATTTTGTGTCTAGTCCCAGTTAAGGGAAATATTTCTGCTTACATGAACAGTGATATTTTAGACAATAGTGCTTCCATTTTTGTTGCAACAGAAAGGCCCTTAATAATGACCAAGTGCACGAAGCTAGGGCCATAAATAATAAAATACCCATCCATCCATACATTCCTGGATCAGTGTGGAAGATCTTTACTGGCTTGCACAAATACTGACCTGAACCACATCAAACACATCATTCTTGGACTTGATGTGTTTTGCTGAATGGGATCAGATTTTTGCACCCTATGCTGTAACCTGCGACGTAACCTGACACGCACCTTCCACGAAATGTAACTACACGTCAAGTCGACAAAGCCCGCAATGGTTGGGATTGGCCTGTTCTGCACCATTGGTACCTCCTGAGCATCTCTGGCTACTTTTTCACAGCAGTTTTTGAATTTATCAGTGAGAGAATAACAATCATTGTCTCAGCATAAGGAATAATAATCATAGCATCAATACAATGACTCACGAGCACTGCAGGGAGATTGCTGACACTGCTTGAATGGACGTGAGGGAATGTACAAAGAAGCGGACAAACTAGAAGGACAAATATGTTTGCACCTGGGGGAAAAAATGACCACAAAAAGAGCTCAGACCCAGGAGGGGAAAAAGTCCCAGCATTTTTTGTTTCTGTCGGCTGGCACCACATGTAAACCACTGGGACAGGACCACACAGTAATTGACACATAATGCACCACAAATAATCACTTGCATAGGTTACGTCATAGGCTCTACAAAGATTCAGCGCCGGAGTCTAAATCAGGCTTTACAGCGACAAATTGGTACCGACGAGGTCTCTGTGGTTAACAAAGCAAAGAAGAGGTGAGTTCTGAATTCCAATCCAGCCAGTACCTTTCTGTGTGGAGTTTGCATGTTCCTCATGTTCTTGCATGTGATTTCTCCCACCATCAAAAACATGCTACGTTAGGTTTCCTATCATTGCGCCCTTGACCAAGACACTGGCTTTTATCTGGAGTAAGTCCCTGGGCTTTTCATGGTGCCGTTAATTCTTATCATATGGCATTGATGTTTCACTGTCCATATAATTTTAGCCCACTAATTTATGGATTACTGTGAAGTCTTAAAACTTTGAGTTAACTGAATTATTACTTAATAGATTTTTGAATTTGTTTCAAGTTTTATCATTTGAAAATTGTTCTTAAAGCGATATGTGGACAGTTAAAGCTGACCTTATTAGAAACTGCCAAATAAAAAATTTCGAAAAGTAAAATTGATTAGAAAGATTTTTTTTTCTCCACTTTCCGCACATAAACACTCTTTCACATACTCTGGCTTTTCCCATTTGTTCTCCCACCATGCCGTGTGGCCCACGAGGGAGATGTGGATTGTCTGTGGTGAGCCATCAATCATGGCAGTAACGACAGTTCTGTAAACAGAAGGGCAGCCTACCTACTGATTTCTGCTCGGCTGTGATAGCATTCACGTTGTCCCGCAGCACTTCCCTTCCTTCCTGCTGACCTCTGCACAGCTTCAGTAGCAAGGACAGGACTCTGCTTATCTCCACTTGCTGAATTTAGACCCCCGATGGTGGTGGTACAAACACACAGGTGTCAGCAGGGATGTAGTGTTGTAAATAAAAAGGTGAGAAAACTGTGACCTCCATTCAGTGATCGGGGTCAGGCAACTAAGTAACAATAGAAAGAGAAGTTAAATTAAGGACACGTATTTATAGGAGTTGCTAAATTAGTGGCAGAATTGAATTACTGTGAGGTCAGTGTGGTGCCTGAAGAGCTGTAACTAACAATTCTTAAGTTTAAAGTAGAAAATCTTCCCAATTTATGAAGCTGGAACTAGCAAATCAAACTGTTTTTACTTGATAAGTGATTTAACTCATCAATCAAATATCAGCGTGTTTTCCAAGTAAGTTTACCTTCACCCTGTGCTTCTGGATATCTCATAAACACCAGTTGTCCCTTAAAAGATCTGTATTTACACCAATGGGGGTATTTTGTGGTTTATATTTTATGGGTACATCTGCATAACTCCTACGCTCCGTTGCACTGGCTGCCCTTTCCAGCCTTGTGTGTTCTATTTTGTCTCTGTTCTGGCTCTCTGTATACAAACCCATGAGACTAACAATGCCAGTTTGTGTGCTTTCCGGTGCCTATTGTTGCCGCTGTGTCTCTGTGCCCTTGGTAACATCCACTCGTTGTAAGGTCGCGACAATAGCTGCAGACAGAGTGCCATGTATCTGCACTGGCTTGACCCTGTGCCCCATCCTGTTGCCTTTAACGCCACTCCTCATCCTCCCCCCTTGGCCTTTGACTTCTGCAGCAAATACTGGTCGGCCTGTCATGTCAGGACAAGGCAGGGTGTGCTCCAGACCTTTTGACAGCACTGTGTGAAAACCTGCTTCCTTCTTTCCCATTAGTGTCTGGAGGGGACTAATTCTACCCTGTGCAACAAACAAACAGCAATATAATCAAAGCGGATAATGTGATGATAAACTAGATAGTCCTCTCAAATTAAGATTAAAGAAGAATTAATTAGCCTTCCTAATTGGCATTCCTCTGAAGGATTTTTACGTCAACTGCATATTTGATAAAGATGATCTCAAATGTTAAAGTTTAGCTGACTGCTGTGTGAAACTGTCCTATATCTGTTATCCTCTTATCCTTGTCCATTTTGTTAATGTATCCCATAAAGCTCTGCTGAAGATTTAAATACTGAGCCCGTCTGACATAAAATGATGAGGTTTTTATTCATCAGCCAGGGTGATTGTTGAAATTTGGTATTATTAGTTGGTGATGGCTCTGAAGTGGACAGTCAGTACTACTATTTCTTAGTGATTCCACAGACTTTACTTAGGTGGGCTGGCAAAGTATATTTTGCAGCTCATTTTAGCATTTTATTCAATGCCTTCTGCTATCAAATCTGCCAGTAAACAGTTCCCTCACTCTTATGTTAAAAATTTAGTTGCTGCAAACCAATCAGGCCCAGCTCTTTCCGCCCCTGTCAGCCACCAGACTCAGTCGCTGTGGTGATGGTGGTGCTTGATTTCAGTCAGCTGCTTCTCCAGAGTGTCTTTTGTCTCATGGTTGGATGGGCTTCGGTTCTGCCGTATTTCACTGCAGCCTAGTGAAAGTAGTTCTTCATCTGCTCTGGAGATGCACTCTGTCTCTCCTTGAAGCACATGGGCTACAGCAGCAGAAGACCACAGCGAGTGACACTCTTGTCACCTAAGAACAGGGAACTGGGCTACGGAAGATTGGAAAAATGATGCCTGGTCTGATAAGTCTCGATTTCTGCTGCGACAATCAGATGGTAGGGTCAAAAGCACGGCTCCATCCGCCCTGGTATCAACAGTACTGGCTGGTGGTGTTGGTGTAATGGTGTGGAGAGAGAGATTTTATTGACACAGTTTGGGCAGCAATTAGTGATTACGGACTAAAACCTCTGAGGAATGTTTCCGGCACCTTCTTAAATCTATGTTGCAAAAAATTAAGGCAGATCTGAAGGTAATACTAGCAAGGTGTGGCTAGTAAAGTGACCAGTGAAAATATACAGTACTACGTAATTTACAGAAAGGCGAGTGCGCCTCCTTTTCCATGAGCCCGACTACTGCCACAACCTGAATCCAATTATTTGGGAAACACTGTATCTACCTGTTGTTCTTGTACTATAAAGCAATTTACTGATCCCTTTGTAGTGATGTGTAGGCTATGTTGTATGTCCAGGTCGAGTAGCAGTTGCCACAAATATCTAAGCTTTTTATGACACCAGAGAGGATAGTTGGGTAAAAGAGAGAGAGAAAAAAAAGAAACATTAAGAACAAACTTAAGTAACTGTGAAGCAGGACTTGCTGTCAGTCACCAGAATTCGAAAGCACCCTGACAGTGTGCATTCTCTAAAGGCCGCAGGCATTCAGCAAAGTATTTTCAAATGCAGGACAGTAAAGCTAGCATTGCAAAGTGTCTTCTGCAGCCTAGTGTAAGAATGCACAGGGACCCCGGTGAAACATACTTGACCTGATGTTTTGAAGAGTTTTGAACATATTTTGAACACAGTGTGTCTTTTTAATAAAGAAACAAGGATTTGAAGTCTAAATTCTTCTTAAGTTATAACTTTTTCATGTCAAACAACTCAAATTATTTTTATTTTTCTTTATTCTTTGATTCTGTTTAAATTCTGTTCATGTCTGATGTGCAGCAGACCTTCAGCTTTGGGCCTGAATTGGTATAACAACTGGCAGAGGCCAAAACACACAATGGCTGTCTTTAATAATTTCCTTTCATGTCTTATCTGCTGTCAGTATTGTATGTCATAAATGAAAGTTCAACTGTTCAAAACAGCTTTTTCAGTTCTTTTTTTCAATTAACTTGTAGACCCGGAGCTGTCGTCTTTGTGCTGAGGAAGAAAAGCAGTAAGACGGTAGAGCTTTAAAATTGTCTGAATGACACACCTGTGTAACTGTGTGCGTTCATTCCATTTTCAGATCACCTTGACCTGTTTGAAATGTGTAGAGAGAGAGAGAAAAAAAAAAGCTGCAGCCCTGGTCCTTGGAGCAGAGCTGGGGAATGAAACCTTGCCTGTCAGTTATTGTCACTGAGGAAAACTCACTAATTTCCCAGAGATATTATCCTCTCCCCTGCCTCCCCTTACTCCTTTCCCCCCACCTCCCCTCCCCCCTTCTTACATTGTTCTCCGGGATCAAGTTCGGGGAAGCCGGGGCTGGAGAAGGGTAATGGACCCTTGTCCCTGTGTCTCAGGGAAGGTTGAATGGGTCTTGGCCCCTGCCCCCAGCTCCCATACACCCTCTGAATAGGACCCAGATCCCCTCTCTCTTTATTAGTGTAGGCTCCAGTTTCTCAGACCTGCCTTGCTTCCTGATGGATCCATATTTCAAAGTGTTTACAGTCCATGTTCCATGTAGTTGCATCTGTGTTCCCATAACACCTCACTGCTCATTCCAACCCCACCATAGACGTCCACATGCAGCTTTATACCTGTTCTCTACTACTACAGCTACTTCACACAAAGACATATATTACACATTTCACATCCACCAAAACAGATTTAAGTTGAGATCTGTATCAGATGGGGCTTTACTGCATTGTGAAGTCATATTAAACTGTAGTGGGACAGATACTTAATTTTAAAGGCTAATGATAGTGCAGAAAACAAACGTAGTACCGCCAACAAGCATGTTTGCATCTGTGTCTCAAAAGAGGATAATGAAGAGTTGAATACTCTGTTGGTTTGTAAAAACTTGACTTGAAAGTAAATTATAAACAGTAATAGAATCTGAAAATAAATGTAAAATACACTGAACTAAAGCAAAAGCTATTAATAAATTATTCTAATAGCTAAAGGCCATTTTTAAGGAGAGAGTTCAAAAATAGTTTTTGCCATTTTTCATTTAAATTTTATATCAGTCTGAATATCAAGTAAATTATGATGGACATGTTCAGTTTTCTAGATGAGAAAAAATATAAAATCATAATTGATACATTTTAAATGGAGAGAAATGTACGTTTCAGCCCAGTATTACACGGGCAGTATTACACCCTGTAAAAGACTGCATTTTTATATCTGCCACCACATTTATACTGACGCCAACAGAGTAAGATCTGTGATTAGGGTGGGACAACATAATGAGAGATTAATTTATCGTAATGCAATTTGATGCATTATTGATACACTTGTCTTACAACGTATTGATCACGAGTGGACTTTTTGCACAGGTGGCATCCTATCGCGGTACCACGCTCTGATTGTCCTGAGAGTGATCCATTCTTTCACAAATGTTTGTAGAAGCAGTCTGCATGCCTAGGTGCTCGATTTATACACCTGTGTCCCTGGAAGTGACACCTTTCACATTGTAATCAAAGTACAGAAGTCAAAATTATCTGACTAATCGTAGAAGTGGCTATACCAGCAAAAATTGGTTAATTTGTTTCTAGTTCGTACATTTCTGTTGAACAATCTAAAAAGTATATATGGCAGTTATAAGGGGTTGCACTTACCTGCACTTGCCTTGCTAATTGCAAGCAGTTTGCTGCTGTATATTGTTTTCTTCACTCATGGTTTCATTATGTTAATGTTACTACTACTACTACTACTACTGGTTACTACATAAAAGCCAGCAGTTTATTTCACATTCACATGTCAAAACTGCCACAAGAACACACACACACACACACACACACACACATCCTCACATGGATATATTGCATGTACTTTCAGTCCCACTGTCTTAGACAGGCAGTTTCAGGTTCAGTTAGTGTAGTCTTTGGTGGCTTTGATGTCTGTGCTAATCCATTGTACCTACGGCTGCTGTTTGGCTGAGTTTGTACTGCAGAGCGAGGCGGGGGTGTATTGGTGTTTATTGAGGAAGCCTCTTAGATGTAATAATGGCAGGGGATACACTCTGACCCTCTCTACTCTTATTTGATTTCCTGCTACAATGTTGAGCACTGGCCCTTTGCCGTTTCTTTTCTTTTCCTCCCTGTTTTTCACACACAGGGCTGTATGCGTGCTGGGAGCTGCCAGGTCGTTGAGAGCAGCTGTGTTTGCTGTGAGGTGTCTGCAGTGGTTGTTTTACATTAGCAGCCTGCAGGTCAAACTGCAGCTGGCTGCATCTCAGCGTGGAGACAAGCCCCTGGGAGACAGCGTGTGTGTCTTGGTGTGTGAGTGTGTGTGTATATGTGTATAAAGCAGCCAGTCCCCATGGTTGTAGCCTTTCCTAAGCGAGCTAAGTCTGGTGGCTAACCCTTAGCGCCTCTGTGTTTGGCAGCATGACTGCAGCGAGATTAATCCATTCCACACTCCATCAGTCACTAGGCACAGGTTATTAGTGCTGGAGCAGAGCAGAGCTCACACACACACACACCCTCTCTCTCTCTCTCTCTCTCTCGCTCTCTCTCTCTCTCACTCTCACACACTCACATACACACACATCAACATGGCCCCTTCACCCTTGTGACTTCACCTTCTACCTTGTCCCCAAAGTTTGCAAAGGTGGCCTTGGTGTTGAGAGGCCATTTGTCAAAACCCAGCCAGAGTCTCCACTTGGCTCCTTTTAATAAGGCTACCTGGGCTCTGAGATTGCACACACACATACACACACAGGGAATGAACTCTGCTTTGCACATACTCATACAGCTTTCAGTGTCAGGTGGTGCGTCCCGCGGGGCTTATAAAAGTCCCATTAACATGGCCCTCCTCATTGGTTCTGACAGGTTGATCAATTAGACCCCTCCCCCTGCTGACCCCAGGGCTGCTCTGACTCAGAGGTCAGACACGATGGATCGCTGGACCTGCACACACACTCTTAACTCTCCCTCCCCGTTTTTCTCTGAACTGGTCACAGGCAGCTTGTTTGTCCCCGTTGTGTGTTCAGCACCTGGCTGATATCCCAGGGTGCAGCTGGACTCCAGCTTTTAGTTGGAGTATCATACTTTACCTGAGACATGTTTCGATCTTATCTCTGCTCTCAACATAACCAAAACACACACATACGTGCACACTTTCTCATCCTCCTGGAACATTCCTTAAGGGTCTAGCTGAGTGTTAAAACCCTTGTTAAGCATTAAGAATAAGCAGAAGAAAAATTCCTCTAAATGAAACATTCTCCTGGTTACATGGTAACATGGGCAGCCATACAAACTGATCCACATTGAAAAAGAAGACAATAGTGTTCCATACCTGGAGAGTTTACAGCATTTTCTCTGGTGATTTTGGCAGAGTGGCTCAGAAAGTGTCTGATAACGACCCATAATCAAAACTCAGCCCCTTAAACTTCAATTTGTTTTGTAGTTGCATTTCATTCTGGTCTGTTTCCTACTCCTCTGGTTTCAGAAATTATTCTGTTCCTCCTCATGAGATTATCTTCCTGTGACTGCTGAAGGTGCAAATGGCAACTGAAAAAAGAAGCATTTCCTTTGCTTCCGACACCAAAACTCAGTTTTATGTCACTGTTTGTGTGTTTTTTAAAGCAAACATTAGTGGATACTTCCACTCGTGTATTTGAGGTGGCAGCCATTGATCTGTCTGCCTAGCACTTTAGAGCAGGTTAGGTAAACACACTCGGTGTCCTATAAAAGACTTAATCACTGCTGCTGTCGTCAGGTCAGAATTTTCCCTGACTCAACACGGCCGGTTTTCTGTGATGTTTGTGGTGGACGGCTGCCATCTAGATGAGTTTATTCTTGTACACAAGAAATATTCAAATGTGAAGGGTGATTATCATCATCATTTTATTGACCACATTTGTTCTCCTTAGATTATAAATGAACACTTGGAATGAACGTGTAGTGCTCTCTCAGAATAAACAACTTTATGTGTTAAGATTATATTTAAATTTGTATCTGTAATATTAATTATATACATTTTAGTATGTCAGAGGTCATCTCTCAGTATAATAACTTAAACCTGCTAGAATTGTGTGCATATTTATCCACAGAGCCCAAACTGTTGGCCTCTTTTTTTCATTGTGTTATTTTTCTGTGTTAAGAATGTTTTTGTGCTGCGGTCTTTAACTGAACAACAATTACAAAATAACACTTTTTTCTATGATTCGTTGCTTTGTGCTCGCTAACCTCGTTCCCTCTCGTCATTCACTGTTGCTCGACTGCCGTTGCTAGTTTTACAAACAGTAACTGAAAATTGCCGCTTGGTATATGGACATTGACAGGGCAGGTGCACTGAAGCCTTTTAGGGCTTGTTACAGTGTTTGAGGAGCCAGTGGTTGTTTAGTTTTTGGGCTCGAGGAATAAATGCGGTGTAGTGATACAGCAATGCGGTGATAGTGTCTGCCTTATATTTCCTGCTTCGTCATGTTTGTAGTGTGGTCTGTGCTGCTGACTCGGACGCATGTTGAGTGAGATACAAGAAGAATTGGCTATGAATCTGTACTGTTTGGTAAACAGTCTCTGTGCACAGGGTAAATGAAGGTGTGTGTGTGTGTGTGTGTGTGTGTGTGTGCGTGTGTGTGTGTGTGTGTGTGTGTGTGTGAGAGAGAGAGAGAGAGAATTAGGAACAGGATGGAAGAGTTTGACCTTAGATTAGATTGGGGGAGGTAATTACTGAATAAGCAGCAAGATAAGCAATTTACAATTAAATTACTGGATTATTTTTTTTATTTATATTATAAAAACTAAAAAATGTGTAAGAATACACTAAACAAAGAGCTCCTGCTTACCAAAGAACCTGGTGTAAGACCACGTCAAACAACAGACAGTAACAGTTAGTCTGCCTGCTGCTTAGAAAATAGTTATATGATGATAAAGCTGTGCAGAGGTCAATG
The DNA here is from genome assembly GCA_034780415.1 of Cichlasoma orientale. Taxonomy (NCBI): domain Eukaryota; kingdom Metazoa; phylum Chordata; class Actinopteri; order Cichliformes; family Cichlidae; genus Cichlasoma; species Cichlasoma orientale. The sequence goes on along the minus strand of JAVDPK010017911.1, from coordinate 736 downwards.
GTTGAAACAAAAACTGCAAATTCAGATACGAGTCAACAGTGATTGGTTCTTTATGTAAAGTTATTTGTCCGATATCAGAACCAAATAATTTAGACTTCTTTCAGCTACTTTTAGTTTGACTCAGTCTCTCCTTCCATCCAGCCTCTGTGCAGCTGTTATTATTTCCTGCCTGTACTTTTTTGTCACGAGCGTTTAAAGAAGCAGATTAGAAACTTGGTTATGTGTATACACAGCACAGAAATCGATGAGAGGGTGTCGCGTTTCTCTAATCTCCTGGTGCCATTACAGTCGCAAGGTTTTTGTTCACATGACACTAAGAAATAAGCTTACTGCTCTAACTCCGTTACTTAACTATTAATTAATTCTCTTTTATTAGCCATATAATAATCACTGAACCTCTGATTATAGGGAAGCATCATTTAGACGCATTATTTTAGCTGTACTATTATAAAATCACAATTTATTTTAAACATTAACAAACAGTTTAGTAAAACACAGCACCTGAGGTTCCAGAATAATTTTGGGGTTTGTGACGCAAAAACATTGGAGAACCTTTGCTTTGTAAAGGTTCTCTATTATAAAGGTGAAAAAAAATTGCTTAAAATTATGCATTTAAGGAGGGAGGAGTCAGATTAAAAGTCGTAATGAGAGGAATGAAGCATTCTCTGTGTGTGTGTGTGTGTGTGTGTGTGTGTGTGTGTGTGTGTGTGTGTGTGTGTGTGTGTGTGTGTGTGTG
>JAVDPK010017910.1:0-11574 GCA_034780415.1 Cichlasoma orientale | reverse complement strand
TTCCCGCATCGCTTTGGCGCCCCCCTTGTGCGGCGCCCCTATGCATTGCATATAGTGCATACCCACTTTTTGCGCCATTGATCATGTCAATAAGGACCAAAATCTCTGACGAACATTTTCAGCACCTTGTTGAATCGGTGCCATGAAGAATTAAGGCAGTTCTGATTCCAAAAACGGGCCGAACCCATTACTAGCAAGGTGTAGCTACTAAAGTAGCCAGTGAGCATAAATCTGCTAAGGATTCTTCATTTTTTATGAAATGTGTTATAGTAAATAGTGGTAAAACAAGCCTATATATCCAACAGTCATCAGTTAAAAACACAACTGAGGAGTGAAACTGATGACAGAACCAAAAAGCATATCATATAAAGGTATCCTTAAATAACTGAACCTTTAATGGAAGGCAGAGTGACTCATTAACATGTCTTGTTACTGTATAATGTTTTATTCATTTGACAAGGCCTCATGTGCTATGATTTCATGTGAATAACAACACATACTGCAAGCATGGATGTGATATTGATTCAGTCGCACATGTTCCCCTGCAACAGCAGAATAAAAGACATTTGTGAGAATTAATGAGCTGATTGGATTACGATGCAGTGTAAATTCCCTCATTCGGTTCCCTTATGAGGTAATAATGACAGAATTTATTCATACAGACATGTTGCCAGATTAATTTTCCACCAATTTTGAACAATTATGATTGTTTTTGGTGGGGGAGGGGGCTATTCAGGATAAATGAGGTGAGGAAAAGTTTTGTTGGCCTCAGTGCCGATGAATACACGGGCAGAGCTTCCATATTAAGCACCGCTTCTAATTCAAAAAGCTCTCTCATTCATCATTCATAAACATTTGTTTTGTGTCGCTATTTTATTTGGATTTTTTTTTTTTTTTTTGCTCTGTTTTTTTCTTTAAGCCCGCAGCTTCTTTTCACACAGGAAAATGTATCCATCGTAAGACTGGAGAGCCGCCTCCCTCCCTTTAGACTCTTTAAGGGTGTTTAAAATGCATTCGAAAGGTACGCGCTTGCGCTAATGCCCCTGGATATGCTACGCAGTCAGAAGGAATCAAACTCCTCATCTCTCTTTATGCCGTGTACAAATTTACATAAGACACACATGACCACACGTTCAGCCCTATGCAACAGCCACACAATCTAATTTGTCAAAGAAGCATCCCATCCATGCTGATATTTCCCATTAAGCATGGCTTCTGCTGCTTTATTGGTTGCCATGCTAACTCTCGTGTTAACTAGGAAGCTAATTAGCAGTGTGTCTTGTTTTCTACGAGCTGTTTTTCTCGTGAGTTTTATATAAATTGGTACGCTGCCTGTCAAAAGTTTTTATTTATTTATTTATTTTTTTTGCTTTGCATTCTAGTGCGAGTGCGCCGTGTTGCAGCTAAATTTGAACATAAAGTACAAATGAGGAGTAATTTGATTATTTTAGCAAATGGGGCAGACAGAAGTGGAAATTGTACATTGGATTCAAAATGTCAGCTCAGTCCACAATACCTTTTTACGCCCTTCAGCGGTCCAGTGTTTATATATCTTAGCCCAGCCAAGCTTCTTAACCCTGTTCTGATGGCTTAATAAAGGTTTCTGAGCTGTGACACGACCCAGCAGCCCTGCTTCTTAAGTCTTCACAGCCCCGTTGAATTTCTCACACTGACTCTCATTGAGCTGTTCCTTGATGTCGGCTGCAGCCGGCTTTGTGTTACGCCAGCTAGAGCAACTTATGAACTTGTTTGATTGTGTTGTTGATCTAGGTCTTCCTTTTTATTTATTTATTTATTTATTTATTTTTGATCGCAGTCCTTCATTTCTTGATGCTTTTGAACTCAAAAAAAAAAAGAAGCTACATCGCTTAGAGATACTTTAAGATTTTTGTGGGGCTATGTCTCTTCAAGACAGTCTTTCATTCCTCAGAGTAATAACAGCTTGCCTTTCCTGCCGTGAGCTGTCATTTTGCTCCCATGATGACTGCTGAGTGCCTCAGAGTGTTCTACCAGAGACGTCAATCGTTGTATTTAAGAACCTACTAATTGGCAACCTCTCAGATCCTAATGGATCTCTAAAAGTCATATTTTTCGATTCACTTTTACTTATTTCTCGTTTGTGTTTTATAATTTTAGAGTGTTTACTACACGTCTGGAGATTAAACTAACAGGGTGAAATATGGGGCTTTTAAAATTGGGGGGAACAAACTACAGTGTGCCATTCTTTGTGAATAAGAAAAAGATACAAAATTAGATATGACTTCCAAGTATCTTGTGTACCCAAATATTTTTTGCACAGAATTGTTGTGCATCTTGTCCTCTGTAGCGTACAGCCCGATATCTGTGATTGTATCTATATGCTGTATGCAAGCGTTGCCATACGCAGTGCATTGGGTCCAGAAGCAATTCTGTGATGCACCAGGCTATAGACTGGAGAGACACCTGCACTCCAACTCCTTTTCTACTGCGCTACAAGACGTTTCCTATCAGTGCAGATAATTCCCAGCCAGGCCTATAGCTTTCATGTAAATGTCAGTGGCAGAGGCGTGTCAGAGAGATAAAAGCTCAGATAGTAGACCTGCGTCAAGACACATTCAACAATGCAGGTAGAGGTAGAGGGTAGAGGTACAGAGCAGGGGATTGTATATGTGTCAGTGGAAGGTATTGATGGATGCTGTGCAATGAGTGCTCCAGCCTCTCTGTATATTATTGCTGTGCCTTTTTCACCCCCAATCTGAAGTTTATCTGATTTCAGTTGTCTTCAGGTTTAGGAGTACTGGGGAGTTTAGATGACTGCCCTCGGTGAATGAAAACCTACTGCAGGCAAAAATTCATGATGCACAGACACCTGTCTCATCCCTTTGAGCTTTCTGAGCGTTACTTTATGGCTAATGAAGAAAGAATCATGGTAACTAGGCCACTGTCCCACACAATCCAAACAAATGAAGAATAACAAGCTTACTTTGTGCAGTAAAAATCTCTTATTTCTGTTTTCCTCTCCAACACACACCTCCCCCTTAATCAAATTAAAACCACGTGCTGCCTCGGTGCCGTCGCCGCAGACGCCCGAGCGCTCCCTCAAGTCTTCCTGTTTCGTTTGTCCCGGACAATCCTTTTACCACTGATGCACATGATGCGGCCCTAAGCGGGGGGGAGCCACACTGGCAAGTTTCCCTTTCACTCTGAACTCTGGGATGGGGGGTCACAACCTCGCTCTCTAAGGGGGTCAGGGCCACAGATGAGGCCTGGCTTCCACTGCTGCGTTTGATCTCAGAGCCGGGCTGCAGTCCCGGTGAGGCAGGCGTGCGCCTGAATCGGAATCTTTAAAAAACGAGCCTGTGTTTATGTTAACTCACAATGATTGGTTTCACTGAGTGCCAAGGATAATTACCAAGGGTTTTCCTTTATTGAATGGTAATTACAAAAGACAAATAGACTTCAAGCAACTGACTTCCTGAGTAAAACAGCTCTCTCCCAGCGCAGCTGTGGGTGGTGATGCCGCCAAGAGTCAGAATGTTTGTTGGTGTTGCTATCCACTCAGAACAGTGAAATAAATAGACAAAAGGTGGCTGATTAAAAAAATGAATGTATGAGTGAATAATTATACACTTGGCGGTGTTATTTGACTAGCTTTCTTTATTTTTACAGATTGCTCGCAGCTTAAGTGAGGGCAATAAATCAAAAACCTTTAGCACTGAGTGTTCTTGCCTTTTGCTGTACTTTGCAGTCTCATAATATCACCAGAGAATCTACTCTTGCACACTTGATTTCAAACTTTTCTTCCACCTGACCTTCAGATTATTATTATAATGACCTTTGACAATCTGCCATTTCAAAACCCGGCCCATTCAAAAGGTATACAGACAGATATGGAGATAGCACATCATCACTGTAATTGACTTCTGTCCAGGTCTTGACTGAAGGTCACGCAGGCAGCCAGACAGATGAGTAATTAAAATCTCTTCTGCTCTTTAAGACACTCATTGAAGTCCACCCTTCATTTGGAACATCATTAGTCATGCTACAACTGACTCAAGCTTTATATCATGGAACTTCTTGGCACACATTTGCATTCACACACAATGTATAATCATTAGCAATATCCCAAGTAATTGAAGGTGGCACTTGGGAAATGGTTACCTGACACTGACAAGTGGAGGATGGAGGGTGCTGTCAGGGAGGTGCCAGACTTGTTACCTTCTTTGGTTCATCAGTCATAATCTGTCAAAGTGTGATGAACTGGAGGTTAAACCGTTCCTCTCAACTTGGACTTGAACTCGTGTTTCTTTGCTCCGAAAAAGGATTAGAACAAACTCGTGGCATAAACGTAAATATCTAATCATCCTCGGTTAAACAGAACTGTGCTGTGCAAACTCGGCTCAGTGTGTTTGCTGTAGGTAAGCCCACAGCCATCAAAGTTAGTTTAATACTTTGATTGGTTTAAAAAAAAAAAAAAACACTTCTCTTGAGCCATTTCTGCACGATAAGAGGACAAGCATCTCCAGTCATCCTTTGGAATATGAGCCATGGAAAAGTCAACACTTTAAGAACTGGAAGAGCCAGAACTGAGCTGCAAAAACAACCAGAGTTTACGAAGGACCGTGCTAAAGTACTAAACAAGTACATGTAAAGGAGTATAAATGAGTTGATGATGTATACTAAATTTGCCCAAGCAGCATTTCAGTATATGGGTTGCATCCACAACAGGTGAACTACAGTGGTCCTCAATATGTAATGTTTTAATATATTTTTTACCTGACAGTGTCCACTTTTATACATATTTTATGCATGCTCTCTCAGCAAATATATAATGCAGAGAGCAGATGTCAAAGTAGATGTGATATTCCATACATCCGTCCACCCACCCATCTTTTGCCGCATATTTGGGTCCAGGTCATGGGGGGAAGCACTCTCAGAAGAGATGCCCAGACCTCCCTCTCCCCAGACACCTCCACCAGAGAGCACACTCAGGGGTTCCCACTCCAGCCTTGAGATGTGATCTTTGTAGCGTGTCCTGAATCTGCCCTGGGGTCTCCTCCCAGTTGGACATGCACAAAATACATGCACAAAACTAGAAGCACCTAGGAGGCATCCTGGTCAGATGCCTGAACCACCTTAACTACCCCTAACCCCCTAACCCTAATCCTATCCCTATCTCTAAGGGAGAGCCCAGGCATCCTTCAGAGGAAACTCATTTCCACTGTTTGTATCCATGACCTTATTCTTTCGGTCACTACCCACAGCTCTTGACCATAGGTGAGAGTTGGAATGTAGAATAACCAGAAATTTAACAGCTTCACTTTCAGGCTGCTCTCTTTTCACCACAACAGATAGGTACAACATCCTTTTCCAGCTGGGAACCACGGCCTTCAACTTGGAGGTGCTAATTCTCATTCCAGCCACTTCACACTTGGCTCCAAACCACCGCACTGCAAGGTAGAGGTCACCACCCGAGGATGCCGAAAGAACCACACCGTCCATAAAAGCAGAGAGGCCACCAAAGAGGAAACCCCACCACCACTTGGCTACTTCTAGAACTTCTATCTATAAAAGTTGTGAACGGAATCAGTGACAAAGGGCAGCCATGGCGGAGTCCAACTCCACTGGGATCGTCTGACTTACTTGTAATGCTCATATAAAAATACTGATTCAATGTTACTGTTTTAGGGAGCCATGACAACTTCAAGCCCAGTGGAATATTTTGGAGCACGTTGGCCCGTCTTGACTGTCTTCTATTTGTCGCTGTTTGTTTTGCCTCTATGAAAGGCCTTAAGGACAGCCTAGCTGCTTGCCGTTAGGCTGGAGACGCTCGCTGTGTTCTCTTATCCCCATGAGGGTATAAGAAAACACTCTGAGGAAGAAAATACTTCAAAACACATCTGCTCATTTCTCTTCTCCTTAATATCAAGTATTTCCCAGGCGGCAACCTCTGGGGCCAACGCAGAAGTGCCAAAAAAATGCAGTTCCTCAAGTAGTCGCTTGAGGCTGGTTCCAAAACCAAGTCGATCCCCGTAGACTGCCATGATAAAATGTCCAACCTTACAGCATTATCATGCATGGCACAAAAGTTGTTTGATCTGTAACTTCCCTCTTCATGCCTTTTGTATGGTTTGGGAATTCACTTTATCACTCACCTGTGTGGATTATATTAATGCTTAAAGTTTTGGTTGGCAGCTATCAGTTAACTTGAGTCACTGAACTGGACCCTCTTGACCATTTTTGTGGTTTTTAATTGGATTATGTAATAAATAACATGGCTGCTATAATGTGCAGACCATCAGAAAATGTGAGTTAAATTAGTCTGTTACTTAGCAGTAATTGAAAGGTTTGTGTGATACCATAGAGTTTATGAATGCGGCTTGCTAGCATTAGCTGGTAGCTTAACGTTCTACCCTCTCACTGAGACATGGGCAAAAATAGCAGCCAAAGCATTAATGTTGAGGCTTTAAAATGCAGACTTCAGTAACCAGTGGGTGCTGCGTGCATATGGGCTACGATATTTGCATAATAAATATGTTTTATGCTTTATATCCGTGTCTCCTGGAAGATTGCTTCCGCGTGAAGCCTCATCATAAATTCTATAACAAAAACAGCACAAGGTAAATCTATTATCATACAGCTAATTCTGAGGAAATTCAGTTGTTTAAGGTTCAGATTGAGGTACAGATTCAGTTATTCTGCTCTCTTTAAGCACATTGTTCCACGGTCCAGGAGCTTTTGTCGTGACTAATTGTTAGGCCTTTCTATTATGTTGTTTGGGCCCTGAATGTGAATGTGCAAGCATTTGTAAACAGGAACTGTATGTTGACAGTTGTACACAAATGCGGGCTGAAATAACCCTGAAAGTCTACCAACACAGACGGAAACACACACACACACACACAACCAGCTGCTGTGTCCCTGTGTTCTCGTTTCCAGCGTTAGCTGTCTACACGGTTCTGCAGCAGCACCGCCAAGACAAACTTCTACCTTTATTGTACTTGGCAAATAAAGTGATTGTGGTTCTGATTTTGAAACAACACACCCATAACTGGGAAAGAGACAACAAAACACAGACTCCCATACAGGCAATCAGAGAGACAGCTTTGGTCTAGTCGGCCGTGGTGAGTGATGGGAGAATGGACACATCACAGCAGCCTGCGGTGCTGATGGAGCCTGGCCCATCCGTGGCCTTGCCAATCTGTCATCCACTGTGTGTCCTGCAGGGCACAGACACATGCGCGCACACACACACACAGGCGCACATGTCCACACTCAGCCTGCTAGGCAAGGCGACCCATGAATCAGTCATCTCTTGCGCTTCCGCGACCGCCACTCACCACCGTTCGTTGCCTGACTGACAAAAGCAGCGGGCCAGCGTGCCACAGCTCGGCTCCCCCTCCTCTCCGCAGGAACCTGTGTGGAAAAGCCGCTCTTTGGTTCCTGTGTGACCTACAGGTGCGTTTCAGGCTTCAGGTCTGCTGGCAGTGTCACCTCCGGGTCTGACTAGTCGCAGGCAGACTTTTTAGGTTCATTCTTGAGCAGGTGTGTACAATGTCATTTAAACCTGGGTGGCATGAAATAGCTGCCCTAGAAAATGCAGGTTGTAGTCTCCTTTTAAAAGCACTGTTGCTGGGATTTTTTTTTTTTTTTTTTTGAGAAAACTGATATCCAGACAGCAAAAAAAACCTCAAACACAAGACTGTGTCACTATAAAGAGGTGGATATTTGAATACGTTGGACAGCTGAGAGCAAAATTTATATTCAGCTGCTTCTTTATGTGATTCTAACTAACATTAACACCAGAATGGGCAACACGCTAAGCAAAGAATTCAATAATGATCAGCGACAGGGGTGCCACATGGTGTAAGAGTTATTTGCCCAACCACCCACCTCTACCCCCTGCTGCACCCACCAAATCTCAAACCTGGCAGAATGACAGGTTACCAAAACTTTGTCCAATTAACCAGCCACATGTGAGTCCATGTGACTTTTGTTTACAAGCCCTGGTTGGCTTATAATTGGGCTTTGCCAACTTAAATGAGCCAAATGCAAAAATGCGCCACAGTAAACTACTGCTGCGGTTGACAGAGGAGGAAAACAAACTGGCGGGCACCGGTGCTTAAAATACTGATGGAGGGTCCGATTAAACGCTGCACTGTAAATCTGCGGCCATTCGTGAGACTTTGATCAACACTATAGCGTGAAGAAACAGGGAGGAAGGAGATGTGATTCAGAAGGGACTGATTACAAATAGAGTATTTCATCCAAAAGTTTTTCAAATTGACCGTGATGACTGAGAAAATGTTTGTGCAGAGGCGGCGGCAGTAAGTTTAACCGTCCTCCTTCCTCTTTCTAAACCTGCGATGACGCCAGTTGCCGTAGCGTAACAGTTGCTACTCGCTCTGTATTATGTTGTCTGACAGACTTGTTTTGCCAGCAAATCAGAACCAGAGGTAAGCAGCATCCAAACCCCATCCGATGAATAAAACATTTCCAAAAGACAATCAAACTCACTTTGACATATACAGTCAAATCACACGCCCGGCTCTCTGATGGCTGTCGGCTAGAAACGCCAGCCCTGTCTTTGTTGAGAGTGTCAGGGGGAAAGGGAGGGAAAGGGAGGGAGAGAAGCTCCAAGTCCATTATCTGTTCTCTCTCACTTAAACAACGTGGCTTCCCCTCGTTCTCCCCACCATCACCTATGGACTTTCTCCCATGGTTCAGCAGCAGGGAAGTCTGATAATTGGTTAGACTGCTGCACAGTCAGAGAAACACTGTTCTTTTTTACCTCATTAGAGACACCCATACGGCTGCATTGAAATTTCAATAAGCTGTTTGATTCAACCTGCTTTGACATTTGCAGATATCTTATAGACTGAATACGTTCTATTTTACACTCAGGGACATGGACTGTATTTATATTTGATTTGCATGCCTCATACGACAATGAGAAGATATGAACACCTGAGAGGAAAGATCAAGCATGTCGAGAATGTTGTTGCTGATATGAATCCGCACGTCTGCACGAAAGCCATTCCAATAATGTCTGATCTGAACATTATGTGTTTTGTACCTTTTCTTTTTTTATTTGGATACTTTGATTGTGTTAGCCCGTATTGGACCGAGCACTTTTATTAGCCTACACCGTGTTTTTGCCAGCCGGTCCTGATCGAAGCTTCTGTTAATAGGTCCGTAAGGCATTATAGCTTCCATACTTTCTTTGGACTTTAACAGTTGTTTGTTAATACAGAAAGGCACAATTCTTTTCACACAGAGCCTGACAATATGGCAGCTAAATGTTATGTTTGTTTAAAGGCTGAAGAGATTTGCGTCCCACTGTTTTAATGAAAGCGGAGCGCCATTATCTTCACAGGATTATCACGGCAGAAGAGCGTCGTGAAAATTAAGACAGTGACAAAATACAAGCTTGATTATCCAAGAGAAGGGTTCTTATCTCTTATTTAAAGCAAACATAATCAATATTTAATGACAATGTTTCAAATCATATTGTGAAAACAATGCGGAAGGTGTCGCCGGTGGGGATGAATTCACAGAGAACTTACACTCCAATCTGCAGCTTAACTCAGCTTTACAGGGCTGTGTAATTAATTTCAGATCTCCTTTTTGTTATCGGTGATGGGAAATTATGACATTATATTGGTACCAATTTAATTATAGATCGTTCTCATTGATTCCTGAACAATTCTCTGTGTAGGGGGGAAAAAGTAGACCTTCCTCGGCTTATCGTTGTTCTTTCTCGGTGCAGCGAGCGTGAAACAGTTTTGCAGGCTACGGTATGATGAGCTACCTGTAGCAACACTATTCCTGCCATCCAAAATGGATGGAAGTTAAACATTATTTGTACAGTGTTCATTTTCATTAGGTTTTCTTAGTCGAATCAAAGCGCTCCTCAGCGTGTACCCCTAATGCTATTACAGCGTCGGATATTTACCCTCTGCAGCAAATGTGCCGCAGCTGCACTCGTGCAGTGTCAAATCCACGGCACTCCTGCTCAGCATATTGCTGGTGTTCCCGCCGTCATTTGAAATCATGTCTTTGGGGTCGTTACAAGAGGAAATGCTGTCATCTTCCTCTGAGCCTTTCTACACCATGATTCCTTATTGCAGCGTTCCATAAGCTTGGAGGCACGAGTTGACATCAAATCAAAACTCCCATCTGCATTTTTTTTACTCCTGCAGCACACAGTTCTTCTGTTTTGGAGTCTCCTTGCTGCTGCATTGTTTTGGGGTAAAAATTAAAAAAATAAAAGTAACAAAAAGTGTAAAAACCCACTGCACAGAGCGGGCAACAAACATCAAGCTGGTGAACACAGTGGAGCAGTTAGCCGCTGAAGAGCTAAACATTCCCCCCCAGTAGCTGGTGAGAGACCAAAACAGCTTAAAGAGAAGGGAATATTGGTCTTCCGTTGCCAGGTTGCCAGAAGCACAACTCCCGATGAATAATAATGTTGCACTGCAGCTACTGGATGTGCACTAAATGAGCAATCTGCTGCAAATCAGCAGTAAAATGTACTTAAAGTATTAAAAAATAAAACAATTTCACCTCTCTGTTAATACTATCGTCCATGTTTTTACTTTAAATACTATTATTTATCTTTATTTACATTAGTGTGGATGGTATACACATATATGCTGCATTTAGATAAAATGCAACCAATTTGATGCGCACAGGACTTCTAGCCCTAGCTAATTCGCAGACTTAATCCCTAATTAGGGTTTTATGTTTCGATCACACATTTCTGTGATCGCAGATTCGATTTTTTATGAGCCATAATTTTGCCTTTGCATTGAAAGTTTGAATATCAGCTCATGTTCTTGTTCCTGGTTCCAGATATGCATACATAGGTTTTATTGCCAGTTGGATTGCCTGCCTCCAGAACTGTAATTGTGGCTCCAGAATTACACCCAAATATTTAAATGCATTAACCTGTTGTATTTCTTTCTGATCAATAGCTATTGAGAAGCCATTGCATCATTTTTGTCTAATTTAAAAGCTCAGTTACACAAATTTTGTGACAAAGACAGGAAATTATTTAAAAGCCATTGTGAGACACTAATTATTTGCCTGTTTAACAGCACAGTGCTTTGTTACAGTTGTCTGTAAAATGTAGCTCATTAAATATATAAGTAAAAGAGCAGTGGTCCCAAAATTGAACCTTCCCACTCTGCAAATTTTAAAAAATGATAGCAGATTATAAATTTTAGCACATTACTCTGGAAACTAATTAGATTATTATTACTGGCATTTTAAAATTTAAGCAGCCGTTTAATATACATACAGTATATTGCCAAAAGTATTCACTCATCTGCCTTCAGACGCATATTAACTTGAGTAACATCCCATTCTTAATCCACAGGGTTGATGCCGGCCCACCCTCTGCAACTATAACAGCTTCAACTCTTCTGGGAAGGCTTTCCACGAGATTTAAGAGTGTGTTTATGGGAATTTTTGACCACCCTTACAGGAGTGCATTTCTGAGACGCTGTCAGTCAGTCACTGATGTTGGATGAGAAGGCCTGGCTCACAGTCTCTGCTCTAATTCATCCCAAAGGTGTTCTGTCAGGTTGAGGT
>JAVDPK010017909.1:0-40247 GCA_034780415.1 Cichlasoma orientale | reverse complement strand
TGGTCATCTGACTATTTACTGTGCCTCAGAGATTAGCAAAATAAATTAACCATACACGTCTGAGCATGAGCAAAGTGAAATAGCACCGCAGGTCTGGAAAACACTGCCCTTAGGGTGGGTTTTTGCTATTAAAGTCATTGTGTTGTTAAAAAGTTACAGTTAAAAATGAATAATGTTGACAGATATCCAGATTTTTACAGTCAAATTTAAATCCATTGTTCCAGTTTCAGTCTTTTAATACAGAGAAGAAACTGTGTGTTCTTTTAAATACACAATCATTAACATTTTTTTGCCCAATTGTACAAACAGTTATGCATCAGCAGTGGTTTGTAGTTTCCAGTCTGTTACCCTAGTGACTACTGGAGTTTCAAGCTTGAATGAGAGGCTTGAATAGGTCAGCTTTTGTCATCATCTCCAAACTTGGGGCCTTTCAGTCTATCACCAGTCTTTCAGTCTATTGTAAATTTTGCTTCTGATTGTGTTATTTTTCTTGGGAAAACACAACAATATTTCAAATTTTCTTTCTCTCACAACCACAGAATAACGATAATAATGTATGGTAACTACATTTCCCTTTTGCTCTTGTCCAGGATGTACCCTGTCTCTCACCCAAAGGCAGCTGGTTTAGGCTTAAGCTCACCTGCAATACTGAATTAGATAGGTTAGTAAGAAGACTGATGGATGGATGGATGATATTTCCTGCTACTGAGTGATTATGCCAACTCAGTCATTCAATGAAAACATCAGGTAATAATTTGGCATAGTACTGTGATATTTTGTGCTACCACTTCGCTCTCAGACTGCTGGCTTACTTGTGGTTCCTAGGATACTTAAGAGTAGAATGGGAGGCAGAGCCTTCAGCTTTCATGCCCCTCTTCTGTGGAAGCAGCTCCCAATTTGGATTCGGGAGACAGACACCCTCTCTACCTTTAAGGTTAGACTTAAAACTTTCATTTTTTTGATAAAGCTTATAGTTAGGGCTGGATCAGGTGACCCTGAGCCATCCCTTAGTTATGCTGCAATAGGCCTAGACTGCTGGGGGGTTCCTATGATGCACTGAGTGTTTCTTTTCATTCACCTCTTTTTACTCTGTTTATACACCACTCTGCATTTAATCATTACTTATTATTAATCTCTGTCTCTCTTCCACAGCATGTCTTTTGTCCCGTCTCTCCCCTGAGCCCCAGCCTGTCACAGCAGATGACTGCCCCTCCCTGAGCCTGGTTCTGCCGGAGGTTTCTTCCTGTTAAAGGGGAGTTTTTCCTTCCCACTATCGCCAAGTGCTTGCACATAGGGGGGGTTATTTTGATTGTTGGGTTTTCTGTGTAATTACTGTAGGGTCTTTACCTTATAATATAAAGCACCTTGAGGCGACTGTTTGTTGTGATTTGGTGCTATATAAATAAAATTGAACTGAATTGAATACAGCCTGCCACTTCTAATCTGGGACATTGCAATCATTCTCCTGCATTATCATTATGGTAAGTTGACCATTAACCAAATACACATCTTTCAGCAGTGTATACATTGCTGAAGCTTGAATAGAATTTCATTGTCATGTTTATATCACATTGATAATCTTGTAAGTACTCGCTGTATAACTCCAGAAAAAAGGAAATAAGGACAACATTGAAAAAAGGAATAATGATCTTCCCTTAAACTACAGTAGTTTGTTAGGGGAAGTTAACGTTTTATTTGTAATTTATGACTCCATGTTTGTGGACTAGTCACTTGTGCTCTCAGAAGAGCTCGCTGGAATCTGTTTTAGTTTAAAGATGGTAGAAATAAGTCACAACTGGGACCTCGGCTTTTGAGACGTGATTCATCTCTGTCATGTTGAAAGTTTTAAAGGTGCACGTCTACATGAGATAGTGTGATAACAAATGTGAGCCACTGTTGAATCCCACAAGGCATATTCTCAGCATATTTTCACTAAAACTTGTGCAGAATGACATCTATTCTAGAGAGTTTGCAAAAAATACAATGAATGACTGAGAAAATCAGCATTTAAAAATGCTGGACTTGAATTTAAGTGCTAATTCCTTGTTTCTGAGTCATAACCCTCTAGACAGAAGGGTGTCATATCTGTTGTGTACAGGGGTGAAGAGTAGCTTTCAATAAAAAAAAAAATCCTAGAAAAATAAAAACACTCATTGCACCTTAATGAAATGTACTGTAGTGCTTTCTGTGTATTTAACAAAGAGCGCCTTAATGAATAATGTTTTAAGTACTGCTTTGATATTTGAGGGCCACTAACAATGGGGACCTTGCATTGTTCCATCTCCTCTCAGCACCGCCCTACGCTACCAGGGGTTGAGGAGCAATCAGTACAAATTAAAGTTCTCGCTTACGAATGCAGTACATATACTGCACATATCAACTTTGACTTGGACAGCGTTGGAATAAGAACAAAGCTATAACATGCATTACAACATCAAGACGTACACTTTAAAGCCTGTTTATTCTTCAGCGGCTCTGTGGAATTAGAAGCAGCAATAAAAGATAACTAACATTGTTCCAATTTCACTGCTGTATTCCCCATGATTAATTATCATCAAAGCATGTCTAATTAGACATAATAAACATGCTTAATTGGAACAATTCTGACCTGTTTGCCCAGTGGTGTGCAGAGTATACTGTGGAAAACAGCCTGTGCGAGCGTGCTACAGTACCATTATTTTTAATTGAGTTATGGTGCAAACACCTCACACAAGCTTGCAGGCATCAAACGGCAGCACAGCATATGCAAACATAATCTGTACAGACAGATTCTACATATGAATATGCATACTTCGTAGGCAAGGGACAATATTTGTCCCTTTGCTTTCTGATTTCTGTTTGTAGTCCCAAGTGCTATTGACCAATCACATTTGAGCAGATTAAATGTAGGTAAATAGTCAGTAAAACAGACCAATAACCTGCAAAAGGGGGCCAAAAAGCAAAATGCATCTGTCAGCTATTGGTTATTGCCTAACAGTGATGTCACTTTTCATCAGATTTTTAAAGAAATGTATCTGAATTTTTAAACAATGAAAGAAAGATGGAAATGGAAATCGTGGCCTGCTGGCTACACCAGAAGCTCTGAAAAACTGGCTGTTTCCCCAGGAGGCTAATTCAGCAGACTGAGTAACTGGGTTACCAGATTAGTGCAGTCATGACTCTGTGATGAAATCAAAGTTGGGACATTTTCATATTTGTATTCACCAGTGTTGCTAAAATGCACTAAAACTGATCTCCTAAAATATATTACAATACTGTATTTTAGCATATACTAATCCATGAATCACCACTTTATTGTGGTGGAGTTTGCCTGCCTGGGTAATCCCAGGAGCTGTGTTGTCGAGGGGCATTTTGTCCCTGGTGGAGTCTCCCAAGGCAAACTGTAACTGTGTGACGATGACAGGAAAGAGTCCAGAACCCTCACCTGGCCCAGGAATACCGAGTCCCCACACTGGAGCCACCCCTAGAGAAGAGGCTCATTCGAGACCACCTAATGGCCTGGCCTTAACCCATGGCGTTCAACCAGGTTCATCTTGCACAAACCACATGGGTCTTTTCTCCTGTGGGCACACCACCCACGAAGATCAATGGCGGAGGCCTTGGTGGTCCAATTTCTGGCTGCTTAAACTGGCTTTTAAGGACATGAAATGTCAGCTCTCTAATGGGGAAGGAGCCCCAGCTTGTGCAGGAAGTTCAGAGAGATTAGTTAGATACAGTTGGGCTCACTTCAATACACAGCAGGGGGTCTGGAGCCATTCTCCTGGGGAAGGGCTGGAATTTTTTCCATTCAAGAGTCGCCTGTGGCAAGAGATGCCGAGCGGGGGTGGATGCATTTTTATCCTCCTGGTCTGGAGCCTGTATTTTAGAGTTTATGTTGGGGACAAGAGGGTTGTCCCCAACATAGACACGGGTCCTGATTGCTGTTAGGACTCGGAGGACCTGGCCATATTGTATATCGCTTGATCTACATTCCTGCCATCACATATGGCCTCAAGCTGTGGGTAGTTGACGAGGGTTTATTGCCAAGTTATAAGCTAAGTCTAGGAAGCTTGGTTAGCAAGCAGCATTGATAATGTTTATGTTTATAATAATAAAATGATAGAATTTCACTCACCAAAACACAAATGTCTTGGACATGTACCAAAGGCGAAGGTCCAGGGGTCCACCGCAGTGACTCAAACCAGGAAAGGTAAGGCCAACCAGACAATAATTTGCTACACCTCCTTGTGTCGGCACAGCTGTCAATCAATGCAGTTGAGGAATAAATCCTTTTACAATCCTTTTATGATTTTTTTTTTTAATGAGTTTTAGTTGGGTATTTTAATATGTGGTCCTGGCTCACCTCAAGTGTCCATTACAGGAACTGCAGTTTCTGGCACCGAGATTGCTGCTTGGCTTTAGTCCACAGTCTGGCTTCACTCTTACAATCTTCTTCTGCCTGGTTCATGCTTCTTCATCTCCTGCTTTTAAAAGAGGGAATCAATAAGGCATGATGGCTATCACCTCTTTTATCTCATCAGTGACAAAGACAAAATGCCCTTATTCTCTGTATTCTGTGCAGCATAACATAGAGACAAGTGGTAATGCCTTGTTTTTAGCAAAGGGATGAAAAAATTATTTTCTATATAGGATGTTTGTGAGTTGTTTCATAAATCAATTTTGTACAGCACTCTGCCTCCAAGCATTTTTTTTTTTTTTTTGCTGTGGTTTGGACATGTTTTCTTCACCATGCCTTTTCTTAAGGAGAGTTACTATTGAAACTAAGATATCAGTATTATCAGAATATTTCATAATTAATTGTGATGAATTCTTCAATAAAAACAAAACTATCCAAACAAAATCTGTTTCTTGAGTTACTGAGTGGAAATAGTGACTGAGAATTTCTAGAGAATAATCGTTCCTTTCGAGAAGCAAGATGTTCTTCCAGTTTCAGTATAATCACCTCTTTCTCTCGCAATGTTGCTCAGCTTCCTGTTGCTTTTGATTGCCACCACAGCTTGAAAGAGCATGAAAGACAAGCAATTTGCTTCCTTCCATCTTCGAACCCTCAGTGATTTCTCCTAAAAACACTGTCAAAGTGCTAAACAGTACACCTGTATTGTGTTTCATTTGGATGTGTCTGCTATTTATGGTCTGGGGGTAATACAAGCCTTGCTGTGTCCAAAATAAACCAAATCTACCTCTCAGCACCTCAGAGGTTCCCTAATGAACACAGTCTATACATTGTTTGTTTTGAGTATGAAAAAGAATAATATAAATAGAATATGAATAATATGAAATAAATAATAATATATGTATTTTAAATACATATAATACCGTGAAACCTATTTGCCATCTTCCTGATTTCTTTGCAGATTTGTCACACTTAAATGTTTCAGATCATCAAACAAAATTTTATTTTACACAAAGATAACCCAAGTAAATGCAAAATGCCATTTTTAAATGATTTAATTTATTATAGGAAAAAAATCTATCCGAGCCTACCTGGTCCTACGTGACTGTGATCAGTAACCACACCCAGGCCTGATTACTGCCAACATGCTGAATCCAGAAAGCACTTAAATAGAACCTGACAAAGTGAAGTAAGATAAAAATAATCTGAAAAAGCAACACATCATGCCACGATCTAAAGAGATCTAAAGTCACTGACATCTATCAGTCTGTAAATGGTTACAAAGCCATTTCTAAGTCTTTGGGACTTCAGCGAACCACAGTGAGAGGCACTGGTTCATCCAGGAGGTCACAACAGAACCCAGAACAACATCTAAGGAGGCCTCACGTGCCCAAGATTTTTAGGAAAATACTCTGTGGACTGACGAGACAAAAGTTTGAACTTTTTAGACGTTTTGAGCCGTTTACATATGGCCCGACATAAAAACACCGCATTTCATAGATGGAACATTATACCAAGAGTCAAACAAGGTGGTGGTAATGCGATGGTCTGGGGCTGCTTTGCTGCTTCAGGACCCGGACGACTTGCTGTAACTGATAGATCCGTGAATTCTGCTCTCTGCCAGAAAATCCTGAAGGAGAATGTCCGGGCATCAGTTTGTGCCCTGAAGCTCAAGAGCACTTGGGTTTTGAAGCAGGGCGATGATCCGAAACACACCTGCAAGTTCACCTCTGAATGACTCAAAAAGATAAAAAAGAAGTGTTTTGGAGTGGTGTAGTCAAAGTCCTGACTCAACTCCTACTCTGTCATGACCTTAAACAGGCCGCCCATGGTCAAAAACTCTCCAATGTGACTGAATTAAAACTATTTTGCCAAGAAAAGTGGGCCAAAATTCCTCCACAGAGATGTGAAAGACTCATTGCCAGTTATCACAAACGCTTGACTTCAGTTCTTGCTGCCAAGGATGGCACAACCAGTTATTAGCTTTACAGGGCAATTACTTTTTTCACACAGGGCCAGGTAGGTTTGGATAGCTTTTTTCCTTTAAGAAAATAAATCATTAAAAACAGCATTTTGTATTTACTTGCGCTCTTTTTGTTTAATATTTAAATTCCCTTGATTATCTAACACATGTAAGTGTGACATATATGCAAAAAAAAAAAAAAAAAAAAAAGAAATCAGGAATGGGGCAAATAGTTTTTCCACAGCACTGCAGGTCATGTGGTCACTCTGCAGCTGAAACTTTCCAAATTTTCTTCTAGTTACCTGCATCCAAGAAACACTCTAACAAAGGATCCTCAATAAAAACCACATTGTTGAGACAGATTGTGTTAAATTTACACAGGGTCATAGAGGCTGTCTGTTTCCAGTAGCTAAGCTAAGCTAAGTCATCTGGCAGCCACTTAAGTGACATAAGTATTTGTTATTGCCAAAAGTATTTCTTCGCCTGCCTTCACATGCATATTAACATTTATAGTTAATAAAACTTCAATCATTGCAGTTTTGAGATCGCTTTTCTGCAAATGCATCCAACTTTTGTTCTTCACATGAATGTGCACCTGCATGAAAGCAAAGCCTGCCCAAACATAACTATATATATGGTGCATATTATTTCTTTTTTGGGGGGGGGGGTTCAACCACAGAAATATCTCTTGGGGTGACCTGATTGAAAACCATTGATTTATACCACCTTTGTCTGTTTAAAGGTTTTTAAGGACATAAAATAAAGGGAAAGAACAAAGGAAGGAAAATATGCAAAATGCCATTATTGAAGCAAAATGTACCTTGAAATATCAAAAAAAAAAAAAGAATTTATAATAATTAGAAGTTCTTTCTCATCCTTACTACACACCTCAAGGACAAAAGGCCAAGAACCTTAAAAATGCACTTGAAATTTTTTTTTTTTTTACCTCATCTGTTAAAAAAAATAAGATTCTTAATGTTTGTGTGGGTTTTGTTGAATATTTGCTATGTAACTGCTAAAAAAAAAAAAATCATTTAACATTAAACAGATTCCTCCTCCCCTCTCTGCCACTCCTTACAAACCAAACAGTTCTGTAGAGTTTTTTTATGTCGTTCTACAGTCAGCCCGAGTCCCTCGAGCCACTGGTGCATAAACGGGCGAAAGAAAGCAAAAAACTGCAAGCAGACCGAACATATGCACTCCCTCTACATTCTGGAGTCACAGTCATTATGCTACACTCCAGGGAGACTCGTTAAAAACATTCTGGAGATGCAAACTTTCATTCCATTTGCAAGTTATCAGTGTGGTTTGTCACAGCCAAAGTGTTGTGATGTAGCTTTGGTGCTCCCATGAGAATTCTGTCAAAACGTCGACCCCTTCCCTCTTACTCCGTGCAAAGCTCCAACCAAATTCAGTTACTGCAGCTCCGGCAGCGGCATAATAAACCATGATGACAATGGTTAGATGTAGGAATAATCAGCGGAAACGCTTGAATAAGCAGTGTGAGCCGCATCAGCTGAGATGGTTAATAATGTTTGCTCTACGAGATGCCACAAAAGCTTTATTCTCTGGCTATGGAGCCACAGACCAGCACTTACTCAGTAAATGGCAACCCTTGAGTCAATCACTCTTTATCAAACTAGGCCATCCATCCCTTTGCTTCCAGTCGTTTGTACACAGCTATCAGACCAGGGCCAGTGAGGAGGGAAAAGGACAAGCCAAGAGAAAGTAATGATGTTTGTGATGAGCCTCAGTGTTGACTTAAGTCTAGCTGCTAAATCCCCGGACTCTCACAGCCAGGCCATTACACACACTCCGTGTTTTTCCCACAAGCTGGCAGAGAGGCTTTTGGGGAATGAAGATGCTCTCATTTGAGGCTGCGGTGACCACTAAATCACTGAACCCTGTGTGCACAACTTGCACGTTTCACCGTTTCAATTATGACTCCTTTCTCTCAGTGCTGTAGTTCTGACCCTGGTGATCGCACATGGTGTTCAGCTGTCTCTCTCGATTTTATAAAACTATCACCCAAGACTTTTTTTTTTTTTGCACTATATACCCTTTATAGTACCTACTAAATGCTTCTTGGTTGAGTGTGAGCTGTCTGAGTGTTCATTGTTTGTGCACAAAAGACCTCCCACTCACGATGATTGAGAATTGAATGCTGCCATTCAGTTTGAGGTAGATTTTTACGCACTGAAGTGGAGTGAAGAGGTGACCATGGAAGTGAAAATGATAATGAGGCTGGGGGGGGGGGGGGGGGTAAAAAAGAGAAAAAGGTATTGAGAAAAAAAAAAGGTGAGCACATAAAAATATAAAAAGGTAAATAACTTAATGATTAAATGATGCATTTATCTTGCACGAGACAAATCATATATACATAGATATGAAGAAAAAAAACCTTTGTGACTATGAGTCTAACTTCCTTTTCCAACAGTGTATCAGTTATGAATGAGTTCTGTTCTTGCTTGGATCCATCCAGTATGACAAAGGACAAAAATGGAGTGATTCCAACTCACTCTACAATAACGTGAGTGTTCCATTTGAATGTTTAATGTTCAGTTGATCAACTAAAAATCATCACGTAAACAAAGTATGTCACTTGGCCATTATTTGCGGTCTTAAAACTAGTATACCTTATTTAATTGCAGCCTTTAAAACCAAGCCCAAAGACTGTGCATTATTCTTAGTTAAGCAGCAACCACGGTTTGAAAGGTTCAAACCAACATAGTTGTCATCTTTAATTAGCTGCCTCTAAAATGGGAGCATTATACATGATGAATAATCTTGAGAATAAAAGTGTCAGCCCAAGACATTAAAAAGGCAGCTATGTGCAGTCTGCCTCCGTGAAACAAAGCTGGTGAGGATGGCAGCATTTCCTCGCTAAGACAGGGACCAACAGTGCCAAGATGACAAAAGCGTCTGCCACCCTATAACCCAAAAACTCTTCAGCTCTCTTGGTTTTAAGAGCTTAGCAGCTGTTTCCTGACACAGAGGTGCTCAGTTGTCTATGACTACAACCAGGCGGAAAGGCTGCAGTGCTTTAAGATGTACAGCGAAAGTTGATGTGAGGACACACTAGCAGCATTTAGAGTCAACATGTGGATCCTCCTTTCCATATATCACCTGGGTGCTAAGCATGGCATTAAAATGGACTTCCATAAACAGAAAAGCAGCAGGACACACACACACACACACACAAAGAAGGCCTGTGACACAACGCTGCATCTTTGAAAAAAAAGAGGGGGTTGTGTTTTTTCGTTGAAAACTGAGTAATTGTCTCAAGTCTGTCTCTTCTCATTTAAAAGAATGGTTACCCCGTCACCCTCTGTTTTCTGAGAGCATTATTCAGACGAGTTCTGCATTGCAGTCTGAGTCATGTTTACTGACCAAAGCCGCAGTGTGAAATCCGGAATAATTGCTCTCCATAACTCCCCTGGCATTCCCCGGCACATTGTGTTGCTCTGTTCAGTTCAAGCAGGAAGTCCAACTGAGACTGTTTCTCAGGCATTTTTTTTTTTTTTTTTGACAGAAAAAAAAATTATTTTGTGTAAATGCTTCATATGTAAAGTCACCAAAGGAATGCAAACACCTCTCGCCTTGCTGTCACCGAGAGGAAACTTTTAAGTCTGTCTCAAACAATATGTTCGGCACCAATCTTTGCACCTTGACATGCTGTGAGACACACCTGTGAAAAAAAAGAGAGGTAAGCATCTGAATGCCTACTGTATATTCAGCAGCATGTGTAATGGCTGAAAACGGCAGATAAGCAAAACAAACAGATGTGTCAGGGCACGGTGCGCGCAGCTCATTATACCACAGCATTTTCAACATGCAGTAATGCTCAGTGCACATACTAAATGACATGTGGGGAGGAACCCAGTGTGTGTGTGGTGTGAATAAATAAATTACTGCTATATACATATAAAAATGAATAAATAAATAAATAAAGCCAAGTGAAGGCAGGCGACACTGGTAACAAGCAGATAACAGTCCCGCCAAGCCGGTATTGCAGTTAGAGGTGGAGTTGGGAGGCATCATTGCCATTCAGTGCTGCACGCATGCAGATGTGCAAATGCTCTCATGCAAATCTCAAAAGCAGTCGTGTCTCTCTCTCACCCCCCCCAGCATGTCACTCTCCCAAACTGTTTCATGTTCTTTAGAGTGACTAAATAAAACCAAAAGGCAAACAAATCCTCCTGGGACAGAGAGGCAGAGAAAATACTTGTCGGATACTTTGTAGTTGTGTCTGTGTCTAATACTTTCTAGTCTGGTTTCTTCAAAATGGCACTTCTATTTGAGCTTCACTCTAAAACTGTGGAACGCTTTAATGGGGGGGAGGGAGCATCTCTTAAGGATTTACTGCCATCTGTTGGTACAGAGGGAAACTGATTATCAGCTGATAATCCGATGCTCTGCTGTACTTACAGTATACACTGCATTTCTTTGCAATACATACAGTTGAATAAAATACTATATATTACCAGTCATCCTATGCAACAGCATCTTTGTAACAGCAAATGTGGGAAATTGCTACCAGGTATAACCACTGTTAAACTTTCTCATAATTTGCATACTAACTGCTCAGCTGCATTCAGGGCCTCGATAACCGTCAGTGAGCTCAAATTTTAATCTTTGCATGAAATAGCGGATCCTTTCCACTGTAAGACACAACGGTCCTGTTCCCACGACATCCAGGTCTACAGAGCCAAAAATAAATAAATATCAAATACAAACACTGTCACATCACCAGCCAGGAAGCAGGTTAAAAAAATACAATCAAAATCCTGATTCCTTTTGTTCTTGACATAACATTAAAATAAGTGGTCTGTTTTTTTTAGATTTTGTGAAATGACTTTTATAATGAATGTGGACCTCCGTTTTCATAACATCTTGAATCACCATCTCACTTTCATTTTTGCATGCTTGACTGAACCATAATTACCATTTAAAGTGGAATAGGACTGAAGTGAGATCTTTGTTTGCACCTTAGGTCACGCATGGCAGGCAACCTTTCTTGATTGCATGATTAGATAAGGCCAACCGAGATCAAACAGTAAAACATTTAGAGGGATCTGCGACACAACAGTTGGATTTTTACAGTGGAACTTTTCCACATTATAACCTTTTCATATGAGGGAAACTAATCGCTCATCTTATGTCTTCACATGATATGAAGATGGAGCAATAATGAAAACCATTACTTTCCATTTATTTTGAAATGTGTGATAAGAGGAGGGGGGAAAAAAATCCCTACAAAGCTTGCATGGCTGTTACACAAGATGTATGGAAAAATTAAAGTTCCTTTCCTGTTCATAATGGCACAGCTCCATTACCAATAATGGAGAAAGAATCTAAAAAAAGTGGCAATAAATTCAAAGTTGTCACAAAACTGAGATGTAAATCAAGAGATGTAATGAGGCTCCAAAAAAAAAAAAAAACAAAAAAAAAAAACAGTTTTCATTTCAGAGGACCGGCATATCGTCGATACACAAATGGACCTCTGGCAAATAAGAGTTCCATGACTAAACACAAAAACTGTGAAATATGCCTTCACATGGCCTAATTTTTTAAAGGGAATTATCTTTCCAAAACCGCTCTGCTTTGTTACATGAAAGAAGTTTCAATCTATTAGCTAAATGTGGCACTCTGACTGGCTCCTGAAGGAGCATAAAGAAGAGTACAATTATCAATTTAGACAGAAAGCATGTCAAAAAAATATTAAAGCCCTTCCATTACAGTTGAACTAGATATGAAGAGGTAGAGAATAGAAAAAGAAAAAAGGAACTACAGAACAGACTTCTGTAACAAATCCTTGTACTGCATCTGATTTAAAAATACAAATTGAGATGGTTTTTATAGGCAGATGTCTTCAGTCTGCATCCTCCTCCTCCGACTCAGACTCTGGAAAAAAAAAAGGAGAAAACATCCGTCACTAGTGTACCAAAACCAGTGACACACACTAAGCATCACTTCCAATCCAGCTTCAACTCTAAAGGAGTGGACAGGAAGACGCTCTGAATATATATAAATATAAATGAGTTGCATCCATTTGTTTATCAGCACAAATGAGGCACCATAAGCATATGGCATGTATTTGGCAAAGTACCATCTGTGAGAGACAGAAATGTACGTGAGGAGAGTGAGGTGCCTACCTTCCTCTGCATTCTTGAGCCATTCAACAAACTTTTTCATCTGTTCAAGGAAAACGCTTTTTCCCTTAGCAAGGTGGGCTTCATTGTACCACTTCAGAATTGCCTCCTCACTCAAGACATCAGCTTTAAAAAAAAAAATAAAAAATAGACAAACAAGAACATAAAACAGAAAAAGAAAAAAGAAATCTAGTCAACATGATGCCAACAGCACAGATGCGTCCGCAGGTGCTGGAAAAACAAATGTCACCTGGCAGGTTGATGACATCAATCAAGACAAACTTTTGGCTATAATCTCTGGCCATCTGGCATCATTCACACATGCCTACATAGCTTCCTGCCATAAAGTAAACTTCTTTCTCCCCAAAAATGTGAAGGTGAAAAACAGGAGCCTTATGGGCATAATTAACTCACCTTTGTAGAGCAGTACAACAATTTTCTGGAAGGCCTTCATGAAGTGGATGTTGTCATAACAGTACTCCTGGATCTTTAGCAGGAGAGTGAGCTCAGAAAAGCCCTGGGAGGTAAACGCCTTTAACAGTGGGCTGTATTGCTGAGAATGTAAACCAGGGAAAAACTGGAGTAAGAGTTTTACCAGTTCAGACATTGCTAAGTTTTACACAAGGAGTGGGAGGGGGAGATCCTTCTGATTTCTTACATTACTTCCACTTTGCTGGTGGAATGGCTTTGGCTTACTAAATCAATTATCTTCTCTGTGAAGTTCAAAGCCTACAGCAGCTTGGATTCTGTAACATCTCTGAGGCACAATTTAAGAGTGACATCTGAAGGTTTCTTTAGATCTCTCGTGTCCCCAAATCTTGCCATGACTGCCATGGGGGAAAAGGGGGGGGGGGGCAGCAGAACCACATAACATAGGTGTCACCTTTAAGTGTTTGATGGCTTGTTCTGTGACTAGCTCCTCCTTCTTGTTCCATTCCACTGAGCTCATTACACTGGACCAAATGAGTCCAATCATCGTCTGCTCAGAGATGTTGTTCTTCTTGATTTCCTCTCGGACGTAAGCAATGATCTGTAAGAGCCAAGCCAAGAGATGGAACACACATTATTGACAAGGCAGACACCCCCATAGCCAGCATTTCCCATGTGAACCCTGACAGGATACAAAGGTTTGCGGGAACAGAAAACATGTTCAGGTTGAGTGGATTTCAGGAATTTGCCATTGATCTGCTGCATCCGTTTCCCCACCATTCCTCAAGACAGGAGGGCGGACAGGTTAAGAAGACAGCAATCTTAAGTGCTACTACACAGCGGTGTGCTGCCAAAAAGGGAGTCGGTGTATACGAAGATGAAAAACCAAGAGAACTTACATCTTTCAGGGGGTCTCCACGTGACATTAGATCCTGAAGCTCTTTCTGCAGCTCTTTGCGAGCACCTATGGACTGCTGGTTTCTGGCAAAGTCTGAAATCTCCTTGAGCCCGGCATCTGTGAAGTACTTCGAGAAGTGCTCGCAAGTACGCTTGTTGGCTGGAAAAAGCTCCTGAAAATTTGCATAATCAAATATTGAAGCAGATCCTATTCATCCAAACAAGGCTTCATCAGCAATTAAGAGGCCTTTGCTGTGAAAGCCACAATGGTTTGAAACTATTCAATTTATGCAGCGTATTAATTAAACAATCCTATTTAAAATATGGAGACAGAGTTGCTGACTGCATGTTGAGCGGCACTGAGAAACACTGGCTTCACCTAAGCTTTGTAGACAAGTTGTAGTTAAGATGATGTTCTTACCATAAGCCTGTTGTCCATGCCAACCTTCCGAAGACTGGCAGCAACTGAGTTAATGTCCTTTTCAGAAAGCCAGGATTTGAAGAGTTTTATAGCAAAGCAAGCCGAAACACCTGAACAAATGCACAAAAATGTGAGTCAGCTGTCACTGACAGACCTGCCAGGATAAAGATAGGTCTGAGTAATCCACTGGCAAACACAACACCAAGGATCTTAACTGGAAAGATGCCACAAAATATTTTAAATTTGGACCAATGGGGAAATTAGATAAGCATCTGCATCCAAAAAAAAAAAAAAAAAAATGTATGAAAAGATCGAAAATGTGAAATTATCTTTTTTTTTTTAATATATATTTTCAAAGGCTGGAGCACTGGATGCCGATGGGTTCGTTGATGATGTTCGTCAACTGTGGTGTTTGCAATTAATCTCTTCTTCTGGTACAAGAAAAAGACAACTGGCTGACAACACCCACTCAAGGCAAAGCAAAACTTTGCAGTACCATCTGCACCTTTTCCTACATTATACATTAATAACACCAGCATGTAATTAGAGCACTTATTTGCACAAAGAAAATGATTTATTTTAACTTTCCATAATGCCGAAGTTTTTTTTTTTCCTTCCCCTTTCTCTTGAGGGTGTGGGAGGTTGTGCATGCAAACCCCTAAGTAATCATTTTCTGTCACGCAGGTGTAAAACGTGCTGTTTTTGTGCTGCGACGCTACATAATGTAGCTGCATTTTTCTAGTCTTATTGACCACTCAGTGCTTTTGAGTACAAGTCACATTCTAACCATAGATTCAAATAGTGTTAGCTCAGGTTCTCTGAGAGCAGCCTGGTTATGCAGCTGCTAATCTAAATAAAACATATCAGCATGTATAAATATGCAAACTCTATGGCAGAAGACGTGGTTCAGATTTCCATTTGTAGCCTGCTTGTTTTCTACTTTAAGTCCACCGTATTGACCAATTATGTTAGCTTTGGTTACACACAAGTAAATGGTCTGTGTGGACAGCAAGAGGTTCTACATTTGTCAACATGCAATCCCAAAACCACCTGCTCTAATCTGGTGATGATCTAGCTTTTTAATAGCTGTTCATAGTTAAAAAATGTAAACAACTTGAAGCAGCTGCTGACCACACCAGAGGCCTCTGGAAAATTCCCCACTGCTTAGAGATTAAAGGCCTTTACACACTGGGCGTGTAAAATTTGTGCAAATGTTTTATGCGTTAAAAATATTTTTCGGATTCACTGATTCTTAATCGCATCAACTGCGTAATTTCACAGGACACATTTGCGGCATTCATTTTTCCGTATCAAGTTAAATTTTTCCGATGTTTGCATGCAAATGAACAGACCTGACCAATCAGACCACTGCATTTGGTAACAAGTGTGCTCATAGCTCAAAACGTGCGCCGGTATACAAAGATATGGAAACAGTAAAATAATACCATTTTACCTTAGACACGCAGCTTTGCACTGCTCCGGGTCAGTGTGCTCTATGAAATTATTTCTCTGCCTCCTCCTATGTGGTCCCAACTCTGCCAACCAGAGCTCAAACTGCCCCACTGACATACTGAAATATGTGCGAAAGTAGTCGAGCGTTAACTCCTGAATCAAACCACGAAACGCTCCCTGCTGCTGCCTTCTTGTGAGAACTGGATGAACCCAGAATCTCCATTTCTTCCTTTTCTTGTTTAGAAATATCAGGACCAGCTCATCATCGCTTGATGTCGACTTCAATGTAACACGTTCAGTGTGTATATTTCATTACACAACAAGTTCACATCTGAAAATTTTGGAATTTCGCGTTGTTTTTTTTGTAATGTGCTCAGTGTGTAAAGGCCTTTAGTCGTCAGACTAGCCAGTGGGTTCCCAGATAGACTGGCTTGTGGCTGTGCAATCTTTTGATTCAAGTTGTGCAAATCAGTGCAATGGTTTTAATGAAGATTTCCTCAAATGTTTACTTTGTGTACTCAATTATTTCAAAACGCTCATGTCCTTGAAATTGCAAAGGATATCACTTACTTTCTTCCAGAAAAAAAAGAAGTTATAAATTCTGATGTGAATGATGGAAAGTAAATGACTAGCGTTAAGACTCACTTACATAATTACTACAAATGGAAGGATAACATTGTAATGACGATGTTTAATATTGAAAGTTTAATAATTCAGTTCCACAATGTCCTTTCAACCCTGCTGAATGAGTAAAGTGTGAGATTTCTGCAGCATTTTATTTCCTTGATTAATCTCAGCAACTGAAAACAGTCAACTGCAGGCATCAAAGGCTTTTTCACAGTCTCTGGCTAAAATAAAAGTCTACATGCTGTCAGCATTCATTTGCATGACTGCCAATGCCTCTACTATTTCTAGTTTAATAACTGCAAAGATTCAGGCTCGCCCAATAATGCAAACAGTGTACTGTGCGTATATAGGTTCTCACAAAGTCTGATAAATGGTAGATCGGGGAGATAAACCGTACACACAATTTTGCACACAAACAAGGGATTAAAACTAAGTACCTTCTTTAACCAAATTCTCATTGTAGAGGCTGCTGAGAATGGCTGCAGAGATATTGCCATTGGCCAGCAAAATTCCTGTTAGCATGGCCAGCTTGTTGCGCTCAGACTCTGTGAAGCCCTTGAGAAACAGCAGCAGCTGTAAAACAGTAAACATGTGAACACAACGCTATAGGCTGAACCACAACAGAGACAAATTTGTATTATTATTTTTTTTTTTTTTGGAACTGAAACAAAATAGTCATAATTTCAGTCCTGATCGGGTCAGGCAGTGCATGTTCCTAAATAGATGCCTTTAACAAAAACAAACCTTTTTGATCTCCTCTTCAAATCCCTTCTCCAAGTATTTGTAACGCCTAATAAGTTTGTTAAAGACCTAAAGGGAAAAAATGCTTTATTATCCATAAAAACTGAAAAATGGTTTAATTTTGCTGTGATTACAATGCGAACCAAGCAAGAATAAAATGGTGTTCACCTGTGCATATGCCTGCATGGTCTCCATGTCTTCTTGTGCTTTGAAGAGACAGAACTCTGTACAGGTCATGTCATCTGACAGAGTACCTCCAGGGGCTGAAAATAAACATATCTTTTGTCTTACGCCACCTGTGAGGAGTTTTTCGTTTCACCTGTGGTGACCTTTGCATCAAAGCCAATATAGGAATACAGGGACACACTTATACGCATTAGTACAGTTAACCTGAAGTTCCAAGTACATCATATAATGCAACTTTTTAACTGTTTTGTTTTTTTTTTTTGGTAAAAGTAAAGCAAATAGGAATCCTGCCACTCACCCAGCATTCCACCAGCCACCAAAATGTCGAACAAAGTCTCGGCATAGCGTCGGTAGTCAAGCTTTGCACCAGAGGAATCAAGGAACTTTGCGACAGCTTCCAAATCAGTGCCAGTTTGGTTCAGACCTTGTACAATGCTTTCCTGAAACTGGGTAGGGTCAAACCTCTCCTTTTCATCTGTGCAAAAATAAACAGATATTAACTAGAGTTCATCTCTGGCATTAAACTCTTAAGATTCTAAAAGACACGTCTACACCCATACACACTGAACTGAGGTAACTCTTCAGTGGCGATGATCAAAAAGAACCACTGATGTGAAAAAAATTGTTTGCCACACCAAACAGTTTAACATGTGCTGCTAACCTGAGTACATAGATAATTTCATCTGTTTAAAGGAAAAAGGCTATCTGCAATCAAGCGTTTGTGATAACTGACACATTACTGTGGAGGAATTTTGGCCCACTCTTCTCTGCAGAATTGTTTTAATTCAGACACACTGGAAGGTTTTTAAGCATGCTAGCCTGTTTATGGTCAGAGAGCAGAATTCACAGCTCCATCAAAAAGTGATCCAGGTCCTGAAGCAGCAAAGGAGCCCCAGACCATCACAGTGCCACCACCACGTTTGGTGTGATGGTATGATGTTCTTTTTATGAAATGCTGTGTCAGTTTTATGCCAGGTGTAACGGGACTCAACCCTCCAAAAAGTTCAACTTTTGTCTCATCAGTTTCCCAAAAGTCTTGGGGATCATCAAGCTGTTTTTGGCAAATGTAAGATGAGCATTTGTGTTCTTTATGGCCAGCAGCGGTTTTTGCCTTGAAACTCTCTTATGGATAGATGTCAGAGATTTTGTTTCTCATCTGTTGTGGAGTTTCTTTAGACTGTGGCATGACGTGTTGCTTTTTGAGATCTTTTAGCCTACTTCACTTTGTCAGGCAGGTTCTATATAAGTGATTTCTTGATTCAAAAGGTTTCGCAGTAATCAAACCTGTTTGTGGTTAGTGAAATTGAACTCTGCTTTCCAAAAAAGATGTGGTTAATCACATTTAATTCATGAAAAAGGGGGCAATTACTTTGTCCACATAAGGTAAGGTAGGATTGGATAGTTTTTTTTTTCCCCCTAAATGATTCATCATTTAAAAACTGCATTTTGAATTTACTTGGGTTCTAATATTAAAACTTGTTTGATGATCTGAATTGTGTAAGTGTAACAAATATGCAAAAAACTAAGAAATCAGGAAGTTGGCAAATACTTTTTCACAGCACTGTATATCAGCCAATATTGACCTTGTTGAGCACAATCAGCCTGTTGGCCAGCAGTATGACTGACATTTTCTGATGGCGACATTTATCTCGTGTTATGAGAATTTTGTACTGGTCAGTGCGATGAAGAGCAGAGAGTCTTTAAAATCCTACATACATTTCCTTTTTATGATGCGTTTTTATTTCCAGTTGCAAAAGAAGGGTAAAAAGAGGAAATAAAATAAAACAGATTTCAAAAAGGCAAATATTGGTATTGTTGGCACTGGCTATCACCAACAATTATTATTATTATTTTTTTTTTTTTAAGTATGACATCAAGGTTGGAATCAGTCCAGAATTTCACAATCTGTGCTCTTCATGGCTGGTAGTATGACAAACTAAACTAAGGGCAAGTAGGTGTGATTGAAACCACCCCTGTTTACAGTCACCAAAACAAATTGACAAATTGCGCTGCTTTGCGGTTTCTCACCTCTTTTCCGAGTTTTGAACCGCTGGCCTGTTAGCGTAGGCTTCTGTTGCCTTTGATTACTCATAAAAACACTCTGAAAGACAAACACATGAGCTCAGGATGAGGAAATAACAATGCAAATAACTCCACTCGCGTCCATCTGCACATTTCCACCCATGCATAAACAAATATGCATGAACCATACAATGTTATGTGTACTTCACACAACACGGGAGTGCAACGTGAAACAAGCCAGATGTTAGCCACCTCCATTACTTCTTTGGGGGGTGGAGAGTGTTGAGGCTTCATCTCTGGACATATACACACTGACACAACCAATAATGCTATTTACCATTATTATTAACATCGTCCACGTCACCATCTGTGCTAGATGCACAGGGGCTGTGCATTCATATTGCACCAAACGTGGACATTTGTCTACCTTTGTTCACTGTTATGATTATGAGTCTATAAAAACGGAATGCCATCTGCACAGTTTACGCTGCATATATTACAAATATTTCCTAATAAGGCTCTGACAAAAAGGCAAGCCGTGACTCTGTCTATATTTATCAAAGCCGACCGAGCCAACTCTGGATATCTGACTTCAGATAACACAAACGCAGGGATAGTGCTAGCTTGGTGCTAACCACAATCCATTTCACTTCCTTTATTTTTTTTATTTTTTTTTTGACGCAGTGCCACATAAAGCCCACATATGCGACCAGCACTGAGCTACACGAAGGAAAAAAAGCAAGCCAGAAACTCACCGAAATCCTCTTTAAGAACAAAAACAGTCCGTGACAAAGAAACTAGTATAACTGGACTCCAGTACAACCAGTTGTAGGGAAGAGGAAATTGTAGACGTAACAGCGCGTGCGCACTAACGCAATCTCTTTGGGTCGCCACACTTGACTGGAGAGTGGGATTCAAGTGGTTAAATACTATTAGATAACAACATTACAATTTAATGCAATAAAACTTTGTGTCTTCTCTGCGTATAACGCGGGATTGAAAGATAAAACCCTAATGACTGAACCCCAAATACTTAAGTCTGTAAATCAATGCAAGAAATGACAAATTCAGTCCAAAATAATCACAAATATGAATTCCCTAACCACAGAGAGCGGCTTTTAACAATTAAACCTGGCCCAGATTTCATTAAAATGCTGTCAAATCGTCGTTGCTATGAAGAATTAAGACACAGGAGGGGAGTATTGTGCTGTAGGGTGGACTTAGCGTCCGTCTATACAGGATGATGAAGGAAAACTTTAATGTTGCGTTACAACGCACCTCGTAAATCTTGGGTCTGTTTCCAGAGGCTTGTAGGAACTTTTTCAAACACGTTTGGTCAACTTTAGCCGGTTTGCCTTTTCCCAGTTACTAATGAAACAATAAGTTAACGAATCCTAATATTTCACTTTGAAATCATCATATTTTCAGAGTCTAAGATACTTTTTTTTATCCTTCTAACACTCAAAGATTCAATGTTTTTGCACCATACAGCCAACCCTTTACCACACAGAAGCCGTAAGAAACTGTTAAAACTGTTTATCTTCCTCGAATGTTTAGTTCGTAAATAAAAGGAGGATACTGCTGGCTATTTTTTCTGACTTGGATGAACTACCATGTGCAGGACAAAAAAAAAAAAAAAAAGAAAGAAAAAGAAAAAGAAAGAAAAGAAGAAAAGAAGAAGTAGCATTATTTCCCACAACACTTGAAGGCACCACCTCCCCCAGGCGCTGGAGGTGATTAGGGGACTCTGGACGAGCTGACTAGCCCAGAGACGCCTCTCCAGCCACTCCCTACGCCCGGCAGTTCATGCGCTCTCAAGCCCATCCAGAGCTCCATTCAAAGTACTGAGATTCGGATGAGAGCCTCTTCCAGCCTCATCCAGCACAAGCACATACTAGTTAAACTAAAGACAGCAGGGAAGGGCTTCAGGAGCCATTCCAGACTTGGAGGATCATCCCGGGATCATATTTTTTGTCCGTAGAGTGGATTTAGGACAAGAGGGAGCAACTTTTACAGAGATAAAGAGGCAAGTTGGTTCTCTGTTGTTTCTTGGCTATGTGCTGGAAATGTAACACGCGTTTATTTTCTTTGTATTTGGTTTATGTTTGTTGCACTGTTACATTTGCGGAAACTCTTCAAAAGTTAACTTTTCAGTGTCTTTAGATCGCCTTCTTCCCAACTCATTCATTCCTGCCCTCTTCGTACAGGAGGGGGGGTTGGGGATTTTTTTTTTTTTTCCTTTTTTTTTGTCTGTCTGTCTCTCGCTCTTTCTCTGTGTGCTTCTTATTTTTTTCTGAGAGAGTTGGTGGAGAAAACACTGGTAGGACCTAGTTTAATTTCGCCGTATGTCTCTTTCTTGACGCAAACCGCGGCTCATTCAGCATTATTCATGAAAACTGTTGTCGCTAATTGCTTACATCTGCGGGCAAGAACAGTCTTTGTAATTCAGCAGAGCCAAAAACCACTGCAGACCCCGACGCAGAAGACAGTAGGCTACCATATGACAACTCTCAAACTCATTCAGAGTTCAAGCTTTTCAGGTACAGCTGTCAACAAAGCTCACACTGAGAGAACAGTGTGATCGCAGAGCTTTCTATGTGAGATGGCAGTTTTAATTACTCATGCATGGCTAGATGAAATGCTGAACACTGGAATCATTTGAAGTAAAACTTTTTTCCTTTTTTTCCCCATTAAAGTGCGTCATATCCTTGCATTGCCTTGCACTATGATCTATGGATATACCTGGATTAAAGGTATACAGAGAAAGATCAATGTGAGCTTAAATGCTGGATAAAGTGACTGAAGGTGGGTTTACCCTCCAGTACACCCCTGGTTTTAAGAGATCTTAATGTTGCTGACTGGAATAAATTTCTGCTCAGCTGGACTGCATGAATAAATCTAGTCTCAGAGAAACATCCCAGAGTTCCCCCTCGGCAACGTGTTTATTTTCTGCCAGAGTGTGCTGTGGGTTGGGATCCAGCCTGGAACCCATAGAAGAAGAGGAGTATCTTATGGGAAAGGAAAAAAATAGTTGACTGGAATACTACTAATCCTATATTAGGTACTTTGAGACCATAGTATATCTGTAAGTATACTATTCAGTGCCACGAAACTGGAAATTATTGTTAATGAAATACTTAAGCCCACACAATGAGCAACTGTTGCTTCACTGCCTTTGATGCAAAATAGTTTATATGCCTGTGTTTTCTTTTTTTTCTTAACCCAACTCCTAATTCCATTGGTGAACTTGGAAGTCCCAAGGGGATCAGATAAGACCTTTTTAAAGAAGACGAAAAAAAAAACAAAAAACTTGGTATCTTTCCCTTTGTGGGTTTCCGCAAATATGTCCCACCTCTTTTGGCCAGATTCTCAGTTGGGAAACCAGATGGGAACTTTATTACCCACACTGATCAAACAAACTGTGATGTAAGCTGACTGTGAAAGGTAGTGTGTGGTAAGCCTTTAGAGCTGTAAGAGAGAGTCCTGATAAAAAGTAACAACCATTTAGCTCAGTTGGAAGAGAGCAGTGTGTTGGCCATTCTAGTAGCTCTGCTCAGTGTGAGCTTGTTGGGCGGCTTGCGTCAAGTTGCCACAGTATTTTAACATGTGCCAAAAGCCTCTTTATGAACACTGTGGGGTGGGATGCTGTGGTCTAATGCCGAATGGATAGAAGTTCAAAGTCCCCCCCAGCCAGTGCCATGGTAATGAATAGTGTTTACACTTCTCTGCCTGTGTAACTTAGTGTAGTGCAGCGTGTGCCTTGTGTTAACCATGCATCAACTGTGATAGACGGAGGCTCGCGTGTGCTGCTCCCACTGCCCGCAGCAGTTTGTCCTTCAGGGGCATTTTTCTGAAAGTTCGAAGCATCCAGTTCAGAGCCTCATCAACATGCTTCATTTGAGGAACGATTTTTCACACTTCATCTTGCGTTTACTGTCCTAGCAGAGAACTTTTCCCGGTGCCGTGCAGCTCAGAAAACTTTCCACCAATTTGACGTAGCAGCTTACTTTGTTTCCCCAAGGAGCCGGAGTAATAATGCTGTGCATTTTGATTTCTCTCACTGCTTCGTCAAGTCCAGTGCAGCTGCTTTCGCCATTCGCTTATAATAAAAGCAAAGCAAGGCAGAGTGGTGTGTGGACAGCACTAAAGCAGCCAATGCAGAGCAGTCTGTAGGACAGCATATGAATATGCTCCTGGTCTTCTGTGTGCATTTATTTAATGCCCAATAATAATAACATCATGAACCCAGGCTATAAAGAAACAGTAGATGATCACAGTAAATGTAAAAAAATAGAAACTTCTTAAGAGTATTTAATGCAAGACCCCATCCTAAAGAGTAAGTTCCTGTTAGGATTCCAGTGTTGTCTTGTTGTTTTTAAAGCAATGCAATGCATTGCTCTGGTTCAATTTTAACCACTATTTTATTGTGGTGAAAGTTGAAATCAGCTGTAAAAGCTAATCCGGTTTACCTGGTCAGTCCACTGTGGATACATCACACCGAGTTCTTGCAGTGCTGACCTTTTTCAAGGAGCAAAGACTGAAGGGAAAAAAAAATCTGTCATAGCTTATTATCTGCACCATTTACTTTTATTTTAGCTTCCCTGTTGGAATAAAAACTCTTCCACAAATGAATAATGACTTCCAGACATTTTTGACACAGCAGTGAATGTTGCAAATGCTTCTTTTTTTAAGCTGTGTGAGCTTATTGTCTCATTAGCAGACGAGCCCAGCTTCCAAGCTTGCAGATGGTTAGTTGGGAAGCTTGGAAGCGAGCTCAGAGAGACTTATTTCAGCGACTTTAAGCAGAGCGCGATACATGGACAGCAGAGAGAAACACTGTGGCTGAGCAGCTAGCTCTGCTAACAAATGAACACAAAAACCCAAATTAAGGATGCCTCTCGTGATAGTACCAGAACTTTGGCAGCTTGTTTTGTGATCGTGTAAAGCCCCGTTATTCATAGAAAGCAGCTGACTACTCCAGTTCAAAAACTTGCTTTCTGGAGTAAATATGCTTGTGTAATCCTTTTGTCATCTTGATTGCCAGATATCGGCCCGTTTTTGCATGACTAATCATCCTGATGTCTGCCTGCACTTTGAGCTGTATTGTAAATAAAGAACAATATTTGCTTGTGCTACAGGTTTATGTTTAACGAGC
The DNA here is from genome assembly GCA_034780415.1 of Cichlasoma orientale. NCBI lineage: Eukaryota > Metazoa > Chordata > Actinopteri > Cichliformes > Cichlidae > Cichlasoma > Cichlasoma orientale. The sequence continues at coordinate 15,809 of JAVDPK010017909.1, read as the reverse complement.
CCGGCTTGTTGTGTGGCATGAAAACTTGGGAATGGGGTAACATTTGCGTGAGATCTTCTTTTTTTTTTTTCTTTTTTTTGCAGTTATCCAGTGTTCGGATATCAATTTATGGCTGTCATCTAGCGTAAGATGTTGAAAGGAGAAAACTCTTTCGGTTTCAGTCTCTGTGCAATCACAATGGCCATGGCTGAGTGGCTGCCAGTTCCCGTGCCAACCTTTCCTCGCACAAATCTGCACCTGGAGCGGTGTTGAGGACCCAGGAATTCCAGTTCAGTTTCCAGGCAGCTGCTTGTGTTGAGCTCCTCTAAACCTCTGTCCTCTCTGTATTGTCCTACCCTGCTCTTTGGCACAGCCCCATGCCATGCTGCTGCTCCATTAGGGAGGGCTTTAATCTTCATCAGTGCCAGCAGCTTGTGATGTTGTGACTTTTTCTGTCCCGTGACAAAGCCAGACTGATCTGTGAGAAATTTTACAGAGCATTATGCTGCATAATAGACGTTTATTATCATCTGTTCAATGCCACTCTATTCCCAAACAATTGCTCCAAAGGCAGTGTCATGTGAACCATCTCTCTGTGTGCCTCGCGCGATTGTATCGGAGGCCACATTTCATTGTAAATACCAAGCCGGAGAGCTTGACCGTCCCAAAAATCTTGACTTTTTCAAAACTGCTCGCAGTACATTTGTTGTTTTATTTTTGATCCATTACATGTCTCTTAACAGCTGGTTCACTGGCTCCAGTGTGTATATTTTCACTATTTATGTGTTTTGCATGCTTGCGAGTGCCTGGACGGCTGTTGACCTTTTGTTTTGATTTTTTTCTCCTTGCTAAATGGCAAGAGGAAAATAAAAAAAACGTTACACTCTAGGTCATGTAAATATTAAATGTACATTCAATGGTGATTTAAAAAAAAAAAATTGATGTTTTCCCCATAGCTTGATCAGACTTGTAAATCTAGGTCAATGTCAGAGGCATGAAGCAGAGAATATCTCATATTATTGCTGTGACATGCACTGAAATCCCGGGTCCAGCACGTCCATTACTGTCAGATTTCAGACGATAAAATCTCTCACTCGCGTTTTTATTTTTCTGTTGAGCAACTTAGCTTGTCTTAATACAGCACTTTAATCTGATGGAATTATAGATCAAATTCTGATTTAGAAATTATTAGTTCTGTGAGTTGTGCTGTATGTCAAAGGCGGGCTTGGAGCAGTAAGTCAGCAGTGACCTCCTGGGTGCGCTCTATCTGATCCGCCCATCAAGCTGCATCTTGTTTGATATCGAGGACGGGTTAACAGAGTGGATGATATAACTTTGATATAGCACATCACTGACAGCTGATGGTGAATAATGGAAGATGGTTGTACCAGGAGGTTTTAGGAGAAAAGTCGTTATTAGGCATTGATTAGCAAATCACCTGAAACATCCTCTCCATTATGCTGTTACATGTGCCAGTTATTCTTTCAAGAGTACCGTAATGTCTTCAGTGAGATCCAACTATATGAGAGATGTGCTTTTCTTTTTCCTTTTTTTTTTTTTAACTGAATGTTTTTTTTTAGGTTCTTGGTCCATGAGGTCAGCATTTAATATGCCAAATTTAAATGATGTGTAATCAGAACCATCTGCTGCGCACAGGCACCGTGCCAGCCAGGTTTTGGAGAGCACAGTCAGCTAAGGTGACATGCACTCACACGAGAGCATTTGACATGAAGTCTTGCTGCATCACTGATCTAGATTTGAGATTAATGACGGCTAAACCATGCAGGGGCATTTGACGCTTACCTCCTAAACATGGAAAATTTAAAAAATCACCAGAGAGATTGATAAAGCTGAGCACTACTAATCCGGTTACTCTGAGGAAATTGCCAGAGGTTAACACAAGGTCATTTAGATTTAGGCTGATTTAAGTCGGTGTATTATTTTTTTTCATCAATAATCAGAATAAACGATCAAGAGGTCTTTGTCCTTTTATATGTGGCAAACCACAAAAATCAGTGTTTTAAACATTGATCGGTATAGATGATATAGGTTATATCCCCCAGTTTTCTACCACTCAGCAGGAAGCATAATCCCCTGAGTTTAATCAAAGCTGTCAGGTTTTCTCTCATTCTCCCTCTTTGGATCTAGTACAATATTTAGCAGCAGGCAGCAATTCCCATTAATGGGATTTTGTCACTGGGTGCCTGGAAGCCAGTTCTAAATCTGGGGTAGTGGGTTATCAGCAAAGGGGACGAGGATGTCCAAGATGCAGACAGATGCCACATTTTTGGGCAGAATGACACAGGCACTCTGGCAGCATTATGACCCGGGCCAACAAGAGACATCAGCATCTGCTTTTACTCTAATGGAATAAGCTCCACGCTTTAAACACTTTTCTTTAACAGCAGACTTTCAGTGTTGCATGTCTTTGCACTCACTGCCGTGACTGACTGGGCAATCAGTTTGCAGTAGATGAGTATTTTAGTTTGGAGTAATTGGTTTGACTAATATTGATTGTGGCAGGCTAGTACGAAATCCCCTGATGGTCTGAATGTTCAGTAATTAGAAAGGGGCTATTAAGTGTTTAGTAAAGTTCAGTTTATTTACATGTGCAGGGTTTAGACTGTCCCGCTATGGTACAAAATGTAGAAATAAAGAAAAACGGCATTTATTTAAAGATCGGTTCATTTAAACAACACTGAAACTGTTAATTCTCAGTGCTTCCAAGAGCAACAGCAAAATGCTGAAATCATTACAAAGCCCTACATATAAACAGCATATGGGGGTGAGATCACAGAACAAGTGACTGCTGTTTCATGCCTTCATAGAATTTAGCAACTGTTTCAAAAGGAAGTAAATATATTTTTAAAGCGTATTGCAAACCACCAAAGCAGCTGGTAGACTTGAGCCATCCCTGGGACTGCTTTGGCACAATGCCATCAGGCCAAGAGAGTGTAGTATAAAAAGATAGGAGCAAAGTAACCTACTTCAGAATTATATACTTAAGCAATCAAATATTTATCCTCATACTTCATCCTTCTAAAACTGAGATCAAGTTGTTGACATAATCAGAAACATTTAAACTTAAACATCTGCATCTTTTTTTTTTTTTTTTTTTTTTTTGCCAGCCTTTAAAAATTGTTGTCATCATGCTGAGTGTGAGAGTGAGTGCTGTTGGAAATTGACTCCTGCCTACTGCTAAGAACTGGACAACTTCTTCATGGGCCAATAATAGCGTGCCCTGCAGGGGAACAGAAGCCAGGGAAAAAGTGAAATAGAAGTCTCCATTTTTTTCCCCCCTCAGACTGTCATGCTGTTCCCGAGTTGCAGCTAAAAGTTGGTTTGACAGCTGAGAGAAGGTTATGTCTTCATAAAAAAAAAATCAGTTTTTGTGAAATGTCTGCTCCTTCCTTTTCTGGCTGTCCAGCAGTTGTTTCCAATCATGTATTAGTCCTCTGATCCAGGGTTTAAGATGAACTTGCCACATCTGTGTCTGTGAACTGTGAAACAGAGAAATATTGTTTTGATGTTTTGAGTGTCAGATATTTTTTTTCATTTTTGGGGCTGCTTCTGATTGCCACCCACAACATTTCATTCATTCCAAATGATGTCTAAAGCATCAGAGTGCATTATAACCCCCTGTCATATTTTAATTTGCTGCAAACCAGGATTTGTTCTGACTATTCAGAAAGACATGTCTGTACTACCAGTGAACAATGCATGGCCTCATGTATTGGTCTTGTGTGGGTAGTCTGTCACAACAACAGACATTAGGTTTTTGGTGCAGCAAAGCCCTGAATGTATCCTAGGCCCCTCTTTTATCTCCAGCCCTATAGCATTGGGATTACTCTCCCAAAAGAGAATGGACTGAAAACTGCCAGCCACAGCACTGTCTTTGTCATAGTGCACTCCAGCCCAGATTCTTTGCCAGCCCTAAATATTATATTGCAACAAGCAAACAGTATAGGGGGAAAAATCTATAGTGTAGTTTACTCTTTCTATGGGACTTGTAAGAAACCCTGAAACTGAAGCAGACACCCAAGCCAAGGGTAAAGTTCCTTAGTTATGTAAGCTTCTATGGGACATTCTCGCCACGGGGGGAAAGACTGAATAGCCAATCAAACGGCCGGGTTCCGCCTCTGGAGGCAAACTCTTGCTTTACACACATGTGTACCCCTGCCCCAAGTTTGTTTACATTGGCTAAGTTTAGGACTGTTTGTTTTCTAATCAGAGGATGCCTCTTAAGAGTTTGCTAGAAACCTCATTCATAATGGACAAGAAGACAAAACAAGGGTCTAATAGGTGTAATAGAGATGCAATGCATTGCAAACTAGTGTTTCTTACCAAAATGCCTTTTATGTAATCTTAAGGTCATTTTCTTACATATAAAACATGCAGTTCTGGTTTTTACAATACAAAGAATGGCTGCTGTGCTTCATCCATAGGCTTACCTTTTTTCTAAATTAGAACGTGTGTAACACATGTGCTTTCTTTCTTATATCTGTGCAGGGGGGGACAACTGCAGCCAAGATGGAGGTGAAGACGTCACTTCTAGACAATATGATCGGGGTTGGCGACATGGTCCTCCTAGAGCCCCTCTCTGAAGACTCCTTTCTTGACAATCTAAAGAAGCGCTTTGACCACAGTGAGATCTACGTAAGTCTGCTGATTTCCATTCAGTGCATTAACAAAGCTTAATAATGGCTTTAGATAACTTAAAGATAAAGGCAACCTCAGTGGCAGCGTAACAATACTGCATTGTGTTTCGCTCTTCTGTTTAACACTGCCTCCAAAGACTACAGAAGGCAGAAGGCGTCTTAGGAAATGCACAGATACTTTTCATAACTCCATTGTTCCTCCTATCCCTCACTTATTTCAGTATTTCAGTCTTGGCCATAGAAGTAGTACAGAAACGGAGACCACAGTAAGAAACCAATCAATAAATCAAATCACGGAGGAATGTAGTTGGTGCCCTGAAATGAGGCATGAAATCCAGAGCTTAGGAGGAAAGAAGGACTGGCAGTTTAGCTGGCTACTTATCTCTAGAAGGAGGGGATTGTTGAAGTATCTTCCCTGTATCAGACGATTGGTTCTGGGCTTTATGCCGTGGCACTGATTCGCCTGCTTTGTAGGATGGCTGCTCTATTAAATTTAGTTATTCTCATTTTTTTTGTTTGTTTGTTTAACTCATTCAGTAATGAAGAAGTTGGAAGGGGCATTAATCCTTTAATTTTTTTTACCACATTCTTTCCCCTACTTGGAGTTTGAATTAAAAAAACAACAAAACAATATTACTTAACACAGAACTGTCACAACTTCCTGGGAAAATATTGTACTACTCCACTTACGTAAGCTGAGGACCAACCAACAGGTGTTTTTTCTGCTATAGTCGGAAGATGTCCAGATGTTAATACTGTATTCTAAACTTCTCCTAGTTTACTGTGACTCAATGACTTTGATTAAATATTATGCACTTTCTGAAATAATGGGGTTTTTATTTACCTTTATGTAAGATTGGTTCAGCCGTGACACCATGAGTGCAGTTGGCTGGTTGATGGTGAGCCCTCTGTTAACACAGATGTGTGTGTGATCTTTCACTCATTGTCAAATTAAAGAGCTTTAAAGAACCTCAAACTGAGATGAATGAGGACATTCATGAGGAAAGTAATGACTGGCCATCCTATTTAAGCATCAGCAGCCCACATCTTACTGAAGAATGGAAAATGTGTTTATTTCTTTTTCTATGTGGTGCTTACCTAAGTGGTGAGGATATAGTAGTTAAACCCACTTTATATATGCAATATTAGCATATATTGGAAATAAAAAAAAAATTAAATAGGCTGTTTCATGGAAAGGTAAATCACATAGCTCTAAATCTGCTAAAGCTGCACCTCAAGAGTGATGACCAGGAGAAGCACTAAAACCTATACTTATCCAATAAATCTGCGGTGTACAATCCTTGCTTGCGAATATATTTTCCCTCATGTGGCATCATTCCTTAGAAATGGGCCCATCCCCCATACCAAACTATCATATGACAGCTCACCAAAGAAACATGGCTTTGTCTTCCAGAGGGACAGCGCATCATGTATCTAGTAACGCTGCAGAAAATCAAAGAACCTAAAAATCATCCTGTTAAACTTTGACTTGCTTCTTGTGTGTGGCTTAGAGGAACCATTAAGAATGCCATTGTTTGTCAAAGTTTCAAACATAACCACTAACTCTACATTATGAGTTTATTGGATATAATATCTTCTTTTTCTTGCCCCTGGATTTATTGATATACAAATTCATACAGTGTCTTGCCTTGTGCACAAATCACATACTTTTTCATTTCTTTCCTGTACTTGCTCCTGCTATAATGTGTCATCCAAGCTCCTGTGATTTTTAGTGTCTGAGCAGATGGAGTTTTATAACAAGCAGCATTTCATCTTATGAAGAACAGAAAACAAAGTCTGCATTAAAAAAAAAAATGCAGGACCAAAAGAAGAATATCAATGCAAAAAAAGAAAAGTAGAAACCATGTGATCATTAAAAGAAAATTGAGTACGCCTGCCATTTCTAATTTGCCTAATGGCTCGAATGTGGTTGTAAAATGACCTGTGAACACCAGGCCTGTGTCGTTGTGCGTTTCTACATCATAGCTCTGCTTTGAAAAGTGTTGCCAGAGACTTCAAAAGATGCAAAAGCATACGGGACCAACTAAAAATCATTATGGGCTCAGGTATGGCAGCAATCAGGACGTATAGAACAAACCATAGTCTTGTTAATCAGAGCTGCATTTTTCATCCTTCTGAAATGGCATTGCAGATGGTGAGCTACCCACGCAATCTAGCTCTGAAAAATAGACAAGCCAGTGCCTCACACTTGTCACAGGCGTTATCAAAGGAAATCAGTTTCTATGACAGCTCAGACAGTGTGAAGGACATTACGTAACATAAGAGTAAAACCTTGCTTGATCTTGGCACAAAAATGCAAGATAAAACTTTACCAAAAAATAACATGAAAAGAAGCCTGATGAATACTGGCTGTGCAGTGGTTCATCAAATGAGACGAAGATCGAGGTCCAGCATGTTTGGCAACCTAGCCAGGAGGCCAGTACTCTCACCTCTAGCCACAAAGTTGGGAGCGTGGTGATAAGAGGCTGTATGAGTGCACAGGTTGTTGGGGACATGGCATAAAAGGAACCATGAGTGCCAGTAGGTATACTAAAATACTGGCTGACAAGATGACACCCAGTCTCCAGAAGCGTAAAAAAAAAAAAAAAAAGAGTATTTCAGTATCATGATGCATGAAGCAAACAGACTTTTTTCATTGCCTGAAAGGTAAAGCAACACACCATCTCAAGGAAGAAGTGACTGAGGGGGAGAAAAAAATGAAGTTGTTTTTGGCGAATGGCAGAACATCTCACCAGAAATCTGAAAAAATGTCCTTTCATGGTGAGGACTGAAAAAGTAAAAAATACTGAAAAAGTAAAAAATTGTTTATAATGAAAAATGCGCTCCTGTTCAAGCTAGGAGAAAGAAAATCAGTGCGGGGTGATCCATTTTTCAATCTTATTCATAGCCGTTTCACAACTAGACGAATCTTATGATCTGTGAGCTGAACTATGAATAATCGTGAAGTCCCTTTCAAGTTGGGATTTATTTAATGACTCGAATAGGCTGAGTGGAAAGAGAAAAAAATTCTAATTTGCAATGCTTCCTTTTTTTGCGCTTTCTACTTTTTGTCAGAACACGTGACATTTTGTTTACATCTGCACACACTCTGTGCCTGTGTACCCATCCTCTGCACTTGAAAAGACCTCATTCTGCCTCTGGTGTGTTATTGAACGAGAGGCTGTGGGAGGTTGTGGTGTTGCCACAGGGAAGGCCATGCTCCACTCTTGTCAGAGTGGCTTACGCAACAGCCATTACCATCGAGAGCAAAGAAAATGTTTCAGGTTGACGCTTGAAAGGGCTATCTGGGTTCTGTTTTCCATGTAGGAGGATGATGAAGATGATAGCTGGTTGCATTCACTTTGAGAAATGTCTGACAAGTGTGATTTGTTGGACGGGACTTGTTTGAGTGTTACATAAATTTGTTCCAATTTATATAAAACAGTGATAGTCTAGTCATTTTTTTTAATAAATAAAAGAAACATTCTCGCATTTTAATTTCATATTATGTAACTCACTGGATTTTTTTTTTTAATGGGAAATGCTTAAACTGAGTGGACAGTTTGATTTTTATCTTGAGTTTTATATGTTTATGTCACAAGCAGTTACTATTCAGTCTTGTCTTACTAAAACCTTCCTTCAGCACTGTGATCCATTTGTGAAATGTGTTTCTGCTCAGCCCACAGGTTCCATAAACCTTTCCTTGTTTTTACATGTCTTCAGTTTTACATTGCATGGCTCCATTAGGAATGCCCATCTGGGAAAAGCTGACAGTCGCAAAATTCCTGCCACTTTAATTCAGTGAATGTCCAGCTGGACAGAGGTGTTAAATGGTGTAAAACTGAGAAAATAACCAGTGGATTCATGCTAATGGGTTTCATTTCTCCTTCTCCTTTCAGACATACATTGGCAGTGTGGTGATCTCCATGAACCCTTACAGGTCCCTGCCCATCTACACACCAGACAAAGTAGAGGAATATCGCAACAGGAACTTCTATGAACTAAGTCCACACATGTGAGTCCACCTCTACGGTCCTCTTCAAAACCAAGTAGTGTGTATATATAGAAATTAATTATCCGCTCAAGCGGTTTGACAGTGAAGATAAATTGGGTTTCTTTTTATTTGCTATGACAAAGAGCCACTGAGGATGCCATTTCACAGTGTTTTGGGGGCTTTGTTAGTCTTAATGTGACGAGAGGAAACTGTCATCTGTCTGTTGAAGATAGTGTATTGTAAACCTTTCTACGGATTATCAGTTTGGACCCAGTGACTAATGCAGTGGGATGGACGGAGGAGGTGGGGAGGCTAAGATCAGAGGGACACTAAGTAGTGTATGGAGAGTCAGCCTGGTGCTCGTGTTGGCCATTCAGTACCGTGGCATGCCATCTGTCCATTGGCAACATTAAGTCAGCATTGCTGCAAGTCTGCCAAGACAAAACAAAGCCCAGCACTCGTCAATTAGCCTGCTGTGTCTCTAGGCTGCAGCAAAACCCCTCAGAGACACAGACTGGAAGAGCGAGAGTGCTCTCGTCCCAGAACAGACATACTCCCTGCAGACAAAAGCAAACTCTTTGGCTTTACTTTACAGCCAGAGCTGACATGACACAGTTTCAAGCTGTTTTGCTCTTTTTTTTCCCCCTTCTATTTGTTGATCAGTGCCTGCTACTTCTTTCTCTTCACACCACACAGAAAGAGGCTAAAGAAATCCTGCTTTTGTCTTTAATATTTTCTTTATGGAATTCCAGTTCGAGTGCCCTCGAATCCATTTTGTTTGCCACATTGCTGAATTTTCCTCTGCATTCCCTAATAACTCATTTTGGTGCTCCATTTTGAATGTTGATGTTTAAAGATACAAATAATAATGCAGACCTGTAAGGATTCACAGTCAAACTAAGAAAGCAGCAAAAAATGTAAAGGGCTAGAGAGACGACCACAGGATGGAAAGTATTAGGGCATAAAAAACAAAACCTTTGCTTTTTGGCAGTAGACGAGTATTTTCGAAAATGATCTCTGCTCTTAACTGCATTTCCACTAGATAATTTATGTAGTCACATAAGGCTAAAGGTTAAATGGCAGACCATTTGTAAAAGCCTTGTCAAGATAATTTTTTTTACCATGCTGATAAACTGAGGTTTTATTGCCTTCAAAGCCAGCCATGCAAAGTGTGGGGAAAGAAAAATGGCTAAAATGCATTGACAAAGAAACTACGTGTGTGTTTTAGGAAAATAGGTTTGTGTCATTTGCATGAGAATCCTGTGTGGTTTCAAATGATCTGTCTGAAACTTTGAAAACTGGAGCAACGTCTGTAAGCCTGAGACTTCAGACAAACTGATATTTAGCAGGCAGTGGGGCCGGGTGGAGAAGAAACAGTTAAGTGTAGAAGGCCTGCAACATGCCTTTCTGCTTGTACTCTGCTCAAAAACATCAAAGTCTGCGTCTCCAGAGATGGATGGGGAATAATACAGTGCATTGACTAAAATGTACCTGCTCTGAACATATTAAACATAACCTCGCCACGAGTTTTTGCATAAAGATCACGCCCTGTTTAATAGCACACACTCTTGTAGAGCAGCCAGTCAAAGGCAGATTCTGTCAACATGCTTCATAAATTGATGTTAATCCTCAGGTCAGACCATCTGGACTAAGCTCTGTAGCACAGCATTGATCATCCTGCAGTAATATTAAACCCTTACTGTGGTCAAATGCATCAGCCCAGATATTTTCAAGTCATATATTTTTTTTGCTGCCATTAAGTGGTTTTATTAATTTGCTTACTGCTGATGAACATCTAATATTTACAAAAAAACTATGCAAATTTACTAATACCTGCAGAGGTTAATTTAATCCCTTAGTCATGTGACATGTGTAGCATCATTTACTTCTTTTTAACCCTTTCAGTTTGTGGCAGAACTTTTCCCATATTGATATACAATTCTGGACAACAAAAACATTTTTTGATTTTTTTTTTTTTATTAAAAAAACAAACAAAAAAAGTACATGCAGCTGGATAGCTGTGGTTTAGAAATACATTTAAATGTTATTTGAATACATTTGGCTTGAATGATATTCAAATCAGAGCAGTGTTTCACAAACAAAGCAAATGATTTTAGAGTCAGAGCAGGCAGTTTTTGTTTTTAAAGAGTTGATGTGACTAAGCCTCAGTGTACTTATATACTCTGAATACAACAAAAGTTTAAACAAATATGAATGTGCATCAAGATGTGATTTTTAGCTTTGTTTAGTTTGAGCCTTCTTGAATGTAAATAGGAACAACTAAAAATGTATCAGCACAATGTTTATAAACTCTCTGAAGAGTCTAGTGTCCAGTTAATATTTTTAGATTAAAGATGACTCTCAGTTCTCCACAATGTTTCCAATTTTAAAACAGAAGTTCCTGTTTTTCATAACTGTTATTTTTTGCATGGTTGAGCCTCAACTGGCAGAGGGGAATATTACCACAGCGACTGGTCAGCTCTGAAGTAGATCAGTATTAAGCTTTAATTAAGGTAACAACGGGGGGTTCTATAATCTTCCTCTTCCCATTTCTGATCCTCATTAGACACTTGAAACAGTATAAAATCGGAAGCTCCGAACAGGTTGCAGCAGACAAGGTCATGGAGCCCCTTTAAGATCCAGGGACACGACTTGCATCATGGAAAAATTTAAATCTTCTCTTGTGCTCAAATGTCAGAAAATGGATGGCATCATCATGCACCAAAGCCTAGGTTTTGTGATGCTGTTTTATGATAATTAAAAGGTAGAACTTTTATGGAAAATAAAATATTTGAAGCTTTATTGACAAGTAACTGATAATTGCTCAGCCCTTCAGCCCTCCTTCACACCACCACAGACCCTCACACAGTGTAAATAACACTACTGTGCTGATCAACAGCAGTCATGTGGCGCTTAGATTTTAAGATCTGTATGTGAATAACACAATTTCACTAACCTGTTTTTCTGACCTCCTGGAAGAATATTCACAACTATTCTATGATTTTCTTTTTATAGAACTCACCCATTTAAATTGTAGTAAAATGTGTGATAGGTGGGTACTGAATCAGACTGCTATAGCCTCGGCATCCCTTCACCAAACTGGACTTCTCAGCCATGTTTGTGGTGCTTTTTGGAGTGTTCTGATTATCTGACAAATTTCTTCTCCTTTTGTGCTAACATGGCCTGAATGCTAAAGATGAGGGTTCACAAACAAAAACAGTTGATGTCAGAGTGGTTATGTCAGTCTTTAATATGCAATCTGAATCAGCTTTTCCTGAAGCAGCTGCTGTTGTTGTTGCCCTCACATGTGAATTTACTGCCCAGCTTGATGCTTTCTCCAGTGCTGGATAGTGTGTTTGGATAAGATGAAAGATTTGTGACTTCATGTTATTCGGGACACAATAATAGTGGATTTATTTTTGTAAAACATGTTGCTTTTGGTTAATGCTGTTGTGCTGTGTCGTGTTGTGTTACCTCACTCTGTGTAAATGAGGTGTAAGTGTGCCTGCACTTTTGTGTGTTTGCTGTGAGAGTAAGTTGCATTGATTGTGTGCAGGTGGAAAAACATTTCACACCTGCTCCTTTGGTCCCCAGACAAATTGTGATGTGTGTACATCAGCTGGAGGGAGAACTGCAGCTGGTCCCCTGGTCCCCTATCTGTAAAGTTGTAAGTAGGCTAATTGACTGTTGAGCTCCCATCTTAATTATAATTATTACGAATAAACAGTGGCTGATGCCAGGCCGGAGACCCGTGCAGTACATATTGATATCTGATTCATGACTTGCATATTGCTCTGGAAGAGCTTACAATATCCAGAGATGGTTTTGAATATGTATGCCAGTAAATTCTGTCCATAATACTGAAATAATACCGCTTCTATCACTGTTCGTAAAAATACCCGAATGTAAACCCAGATGAAGAGTTTATTCATAGTTCTATAGATCTGCACAGCCACACCCATCTACATTAATCTCTCCACTGTTCTGTCTACCGTTCAGTTTGGTATAATGCCAAATTGCCCAGATGAGGCACCTAATAATTAACTGGCAGGTGTTTTCCTTGTTTCAAAACATAGGCAGACCATTAGAGATGAACTAATCAGTGGCCTTTCTTCATGCACAGCAGCATGCAGATGGCCTAGAGTCCATTTTTGTATGTCCCTTGCCACCAAACCAGACACAGATTGAGCCGAGTGTGTGTGTGTGTGTGTGTGTGTGTGTGTGTGTGCCTTTGTGTGTGTGCATATGCATGCATATTTTTGTTGCCTCTATGGAAACTCTGAACAAACTCTGACCTTGTCACGCCCAGAAACGTACATGTGGGCAGCGAGGCCCAGGTCTAATGAGGTGAAACCTCCTGGATAGGGTTGGTCAATTAGCAGTTTTGTTTAAGGTTATTCAAGTTTATTTCTATAACACATTTTAAAAACAACAGCTGTTGACCAAAGTGCTGTGCATCTAAAATAATTAAATAACATAAAACATTAAATAAAAATGACAGTTAAAAAAGGAAGCATGAAATAAGAAAACCAGAGTTTAAACAAAACAAATACAAACATACTCAAGACGTTAACACTCAGAAATTTAAAAGCTAAATAATGAAAATGGGGTTTCAATTTTTTTTTAAAAGTGTCTTATGTTAGAGAGGTCCTGAAGGGGCAGTTTGTTCCATAGTTTCGGAGGAGTAACTGCAAAAGCCCCATCTCCTCTGTGCCTGAATCTGGACCTCAGGACAGTGAGGAGCATTTTCTCAGCAGACCTCAGTGATCTAGTGGGAATGTGCAAACTTAAAAGATCAGAGAGGTAAGAAGGCACTAACCCATGCAATGCCTTAAAAACAAACAATTCGAAAACTGACTGGCAGCCAGCGTAGGGGATATTGGGGATAGGTGGTCTCGTTTATGAGGGCAGGTTAATAACCGTGCTGCAGTGTTTTGGACCAGCTGACAGACACCTGAATAAAGACTTTTACAGTAGTCAGTGTCTCGGAAACAGGAGAATGGCTTCACTTTTACTGTCAAAGATCACTCTCAAGTTCCTCGCAAAGGTTTTTTTTTTTTTTTTTTTTAAGGGCTGAGATTGTAGTGGTCCGGAGCGCCAAACACAATGACCTCTGTTTTCTGTTCATTTAAGTTAAGAAAATTTGAAGCCATCCATATCTTAACATCTTCCAAACAGCCCAATAAGGCCTTAGGTTTCAGTGGCAGGTAACTCTTTGACTTATCTGTGTAACAATGAAACGAGATGCTTTGTTTTTTTTTTAAATTGAGCCCAAGGGAAGCATATAAATTGAAAAAAGAACCAGGCCAAGAGTGGACCCCTGGGGGACCCCACGTGAGAGCCAGTTTTTTGAGGAAGATGTGTCCCCCAGCCTAACTGTAAAACTTCTGTTTGTTAAACAAGATTTTAACCATTCCAGTGCAACCCCTTTGATTCCAACAAAGTGCTCTAACTGAGAGATAAGGATATAAGGAACTACACTATCAAAGGCAGCACTGAGGTCTAATAGTACTAAAATTGCAGAATCTCCAGTAATTAAGCGGCCATTTAAAACTTTTAAAAGGGCACTTTCAGTACTGTGATGTGCTTTAAATCCAGACTGAAATACTTCAGTAATACCATTTTGATCTAAAAAGGTCTGGAGCTGAAGAAGGACAACTTTCTCCAGGACCTTAGAAAGAAGCCGCAACTTAGAAATTGGTCTGAAGTTGGATAAGACTGCTGGATCATGGTTTTGTTTTTTTAAGAACAGGCTCCACGACAGCATGTTTAAAATCAGCAGGGACACACCCACAATTAAGACTGCTATTAATAGACGGCACACTCATTCCCACAGTGCGAAAAACATCCTTCAGTAGGTGAGAAGGGATGATATCCAGAGGACATTTCGTGGGTTTCAAGTGACTGACTAGTTCATTCAGCAGTGGAAAACACATGGGCTCAAAGTGGTCAAAAGCAACAAAGGTTTATGTGTGAGAAGATGGGTCAGATGGGTCAGAAGATGACCAGAGGGATAATGAGACCTGATATTAGCAATCTTATGAACAAACAATTTCAGTGAGTTCTCACACATTGCTTCAGATGCTACAAGAGGATGAGGAGGATTAAGAACAGAGTTTATGATGCTGAATAAAATATGAGGTCTGTGGCAGTTGTCAGAAAAATACTTTGTTTCAGCTGCTCTTACAGCCTTCTGATAATTTAACGGAGATTACTGAAATACATCAAAAGACACCTGAAGTTGATCCTTTTTCCATTATTGTTCAGCTCTTCTACACACCTGTCTGAGTTCTATGGTGGCACTATTCAACCGAGGCTTCGTTTTAGGCTTTAGACTCCTAGTTGTGAGAGGAGCAATGGAGTCAGATTTCTGAGCAGGTGGAATTAAACAGAGAAATTAAGAGGTCAGTATTCAAATAGATGGATCTGTCAAAAAGTAAGACATGATTACTGTTTTGATACCAACAAGCAAAGCTACTCAGCGGTAACTGAGGTAACCAGGCGAGATGCAGGCACATCAGGTTTGACAGACCAACTCTGATGCGGATTTGTTTCGGCATTTTCACAGATTTCGGTTTTCTTTCATTTCCCCCGGTCCTGATCTGCAAATTGATGTAGCCCAAATTCCCAGCTGCTCATTTGTGTTGGATTTATTTTGAATGTGATAAGGCTTGAAAAGATGTTTACTTACAGGATGTGGACTTTGGAGTCCTTTACTGCATCGTGGTATCACACCTGCATTTGCTTTTCCAGTGCTATAGAACACTAAGCAACAGGCAATATATACAAGTTGTAAATTTTTTTATTTTATTTTTATAATTTGTACTGTACATATTTGATATTTGCACTTTTCCCCTTTGTCAGTCCTGCACAGCGCCGGTTGTTGGGTAACAAACAAGTCACGTGGACTGTTTTGGTATTATAATGCTGTTTTCAAGGAGGCCTTCGCAAGTTGCACCTCAGAACCTGTATGTAGGTGGATTTAAGTGGGCACTTGTTGAAATGGCATTTTGACTCAGGTGGGCAGCATGAGTCCTCTCCAGCATGTGTGTTGGCGTAATGGTGAGCTCTGTGAAACTAGAGAGACGGTAGGAAAAAGTGTAAGAGTGTGTGTGTGTGTGTGTGTGTGTGTGTGTGTGTGTGTGTGTGTGTGTGTGTGTGTGTGTGTGTGTGTGTGT
>JAVDPK010017908.1:0-11587 GCA_034780415.1 Cichlasoma orientale | reverse complement strand
CACAGCATGTCTTTTGTCCTGTCTCTCTCCCCTCAGCCCCAACCGGTCGCAGCAGATGACTGCCCCTCCCTGAGCCTTTCCCTGAGCCTCCCTTTCCACACATCATATTTTAAATTTCATGTAGGGTGCACTATTTAAGCAGCTTTAGCCTGTGCTACTGCAAGCCACTCTGCAACCCACCTTTTTTGGTTGCTATGACTGAGTATCAAGTTCTGTTGTTACCAATGCCTTCTCTGTTCTGTGAGGGGTCTTATTGCTACTTTGTCCACCTATGGCTTTCCATATATACACACGACCATACGACCAACTATAAATGTCAGACGGAAAATACAGAACTCTTGACTTCAATGGCCCTCACCCAAATACAGCACAAGTACCTCAAAACTGTACTGTAGTATGTGAGCAAGGTACTTAGCAAACCTCTGTTCAGAGGTACAAAATCTATTATAATCATCATCTATTATAATCTGTGTAGTCCAACACAGGCAGCTCATTTACGTTTAAAAAATACAAGATGCCTTTGTAAGGCAAGCTGGATTTCAGTTCATCAGTATTCGTCCTGTCAAATGTGCCAGTTCCAGTAACTTCATTAGTTCTGCAAATGTTTAGTAATAACAGTGCAGGTTTCAGCTACGCGTTTAACTGCAGTATTTCACATGTACATTCTGTGCAATCAGCTAAATAAACCAGGCCAATGAAAACCAGTTTGAATGATGCCCGTGGTATGCTAAATATGTGACTGTGCAACTGCATGTGTCACAAATACACCAAGTGTAACACCACGCCAAGGTCAGAACCCCTCCTGACATCCAGAATACTGCAGAGTTAATGCAGAGTCTTGAGGGGGAAGCAGTACAGTTAGAGGTTCTGCCGCAGGGTAATTTCTCTTCCTTCTTCTATTCTGTCTCACACTGTGGTCGTCATTTTCTCTGCAGCTCAGAGCAATTTTTGTTTTACACCCACCACCACCCACCCCTGGAGACGGAAACAGGAGCTACTTTTAAGCAACACTGAGTCGTGCCCACACACACACACACACACACAATCCCTCTGTTGCTGTAGGTGGACAAGTAGGAAGATAAAGGAGTAAAATATCCGTTCATTATCCCTCCCACCACCGCATGCATGTGTACCCACTCACTGGCAGTCATATGAGTTGTAACCCCCCCACACCACCACCACCACCACACACACACACACACACACACACACACACTTTTGCAAATAAGAGGTGGGGTACTGCATGGCTAGAGATTGTGGGCAGATGGATCCTCTAGAGGAGATTAGGGGTTGACACAGCAGGGGAAAGTGTGTTTGTGTGTGACGGCCAATAGAAGAACAGGTGGTCCAGAAAAGCAGAATGGCTACTGAAGAGGGGTAGTTCAAAAAACAAAACAAGAGGTGGAAGCTGACAGAAAAGACAGGAGTGCAGCATTCAACAACAAATTCATTCACAGAGCTCAGTTCCTCATGAATTAATAAGTGAGACTTCAGGTGGCTCCAATCAGACAGTGAGAGTTTAAAATGAAACATTCAGTATCCATGACATTCTTATAAATAATACAGTTTCTTTTAATCTTTTATGCCAACTAATGACTTCTTTTATTTGGGAACAAAAGGAAGGACTCAGCGCTGCTGTGGGAAAAGTGCCTGCATAAGTCACGTCCACACTGAGCTGTGACAGATTACTGAAGATCTGACATAGCTGAAGTGAAAGTCATTCTTTAGACAGGCTCTCACTCAGGAATTTGGCAGCTGATCCTCACGCTGTACAGTCTGGGCACAGGTGTTAGCATCCACCCCCCAGGGAGAGTCTGATGTATGTCACAAATGGTGGAGTATAAGCTCTCACGCTCAGCGACTACTGCATGCGGATGTTAGGTAATGTTTCCATTTGACCGCTGACCCTTTTCCATGTGGTCTGCTGCTTCCTCCGGTGTGTAGACATTATGAGTTATGACACTTTGCTGCATTTTTGCTCTGTCATTTGTTTAAGGACAACGTGAGACAGCAAAGCAGAGACTGCTGAGGTGAGCAGTGAGCACCGTCCTCTGGCAGGGAAGCCACAAACTGGGATGATGTCAGCGGTGAGAGGACTCCAGTGACAGCTAATGACAATAGTTTCTGGTACAGAGTTACTTGATGTGAGTTTAAATGCTAGTGTCCTCTGAACCTTACGGTATTTTTTATATATATTGTCTGACAGTTAAATACGGTACATCTTGCATCAAACTAATATAATAAACAAATGAGACACAGATAAGAGCGATATAGACATTCTCATTTAAATCTCCGACAGCAGGCAAATAAGCATATTTAACCATATTTTACGGCCTTACACTGTGTGATACTGTTTGACAACTTCGACCCAACTTCTGCCTTTTCACTTCTGCACAGACAGCAGAAGATAAATTACATCACAATAACCTAAAATTTCAATCTAAAATTGAAATCTGTGCTTTAACAGCTCTTCTTGCCGCAAGACCTACTAGTCCCATGTGCCCTCTGAGGCAACAAGCTTATTTATGACGACGAAAGACTGGAATATTATACATCACTGTTGAAAAGGCCCCCGGCTGCACCCTCATTTGCTTTCACCCCTACGCACCCCTCTCTCTGCAAGGCTAGCACTGCTGGGGCCTGTGATAAAGTACTTTTCAGCTGCCCTGTAAGGCCCAGGGGGAATGCGAGGGAATAGAGACAAATTGTGCCTGTATGGATACATTTTAAACAGGCATAAAAAAAAAAAAAAATGGAGGTCAAGTGGTTAAGAACTTAAGTTAAAAGCTAAAGTTTATGAACAGAGGTTTTGTTCTTTTTTTTTATTACATTTCTATTTCATTATTTTTCAGTATTTTAGCCATCGCCTTCTTGGTTGTTTTGAAACCAGAGCGGGCAGAACACCGAATGCACTGCAACTCCATCCTACTGTAAAGAAATCCCTGCTTTATCATTTACTGCACTGTAAAACAGATCATATTTTACTAAATGAAGCTTTTTGTAGTTTAAGGCGCTTCTGCACTGGCTTCATGTTTCAGACCCAGAGGCTACAACAACACAACACATTATGACTATACACACAGTTAATGTCCCAAATGTTTTAGACCTAACACATTTTGGGGTATTTTTACCTCTGTACACTACCACAGTGGATTTTAAAAATCAAACAATCAATATGTAATTGAAGTGCAGACTTTCAGATGTTATTCAAAGGGTTTTACAAAACTACTAAATGACCTGTTTAGGACTTACAGCCATTTTTATACATAGTCTCCCATTACCGGAGGCTCAAAAGTAATTAGACAAACTGTTCACTTGTTATTCCACGATAAACGAATCTATCAGAGAGATAGCAAAAACATGGTCAGGGCGTGGTCAGATCTACAATCTGGTACATGCTTAAAAAGAAGGAATGCACTGGCCAGCTCCGAGACACCAAAAGGCCTGGAAGATCCCAGAAGACCGCTAAAGTGGATGATTGCAGACTTCTTTCCTTGGTTAAGAAAAACTCCCGCTCTCGAGGGGATACCACTGTCAAAGTCTACAATCAAGAGCCACCTTCATGAATGGGAATACAGAGGGTTTACTGCAAGGTGCAACCCACTGGTTACACTCCAGAACAAGAAGGCCTGATTAGACATCTTAAAGCGCCTGCACAGTTCTGGGGGAAACAAATATCTTTGGACAGATGAGACCAAGACGAATTTGTACCAAAATGAGGAGAAGAGAAGAGTATGGTGGAGGAGAGAAACCGCTCATGATCTGAAGCATATCACATCATCTGTCAAACAAAGCAGAGGCGATGATATGTATGCAGCAGTAATTGGTGATCTCCATGGTTTATAGACTCCACAGTTATTGACTGCAAAGTATTTAAAATTGTGTTAATTTATCCTTTTTTTCCTTTTAGGCTTTGAGACTACGTACAAAAATGGCTGTAATTCAAAACAGCTGATACATTTGGTAAACTCCTTGAATTAAAGCTGAAAGTCTGCATTTCAATCACATCTTGATGGATTGTACACCACCGCAGAGGATTTCAGAAACACAGGCAAAATTACAAAAATTGTATCACTATAATCCAAAACCCTATGGACCTACAGTAACTGTAATATAGCTCCACTATTTAACAGAAGTGACAACTTGAAGCAAAGGTAATGCAACATCGCTTTAACTAAAGCCAAACGGCAGCTTGCTTCAGTGACATAGAGGCTGACATGAGGAGAAGATCCAGGTGTTGTAATCATATGAAAATACTGCACAGAGCGGCCTGAAGATCAGACAGAAATGCAGGCACTTAGTAAATCACCAGTCATAGTAATCCAATCAGCTACTCACTCCTCTGCCCGAGTCTCCTGCTGTTCTAGCGTCTTATTGCAATGCCTGAAGCCAGCATTACTTTATCTGTTGAATCCGTGTTTCCCACTGAAATTTGTGCAGTAAATGATAGTATTAACATCTAAAAGTGTTAAATATTAAAGCTTAAAATGGATTTCATATCACATTAGATACCAGGAGTAACATGCCGAGTTTCCACTTGTGGTTCTTTCCTCAAACACAAGGAAAAATTTGGAATCGAGAAAAGGAGTGCATGAACGTCAGACTGCATTGACCATGTTTGACTTCGCTCTTGTCAGCCACAGCCAGGATAAACAGCCAATGGCCTTCTATTGCCAGCACTGTCCTGTAGCGCCTGTCTTGGCCAATCAGTGAAGTGAACTGTTTGCAGGGTTCTGTTTTGGCTGGCTGACATGACTTAAGGGTAAACCAAGTTTGCCCTCCAAGATGGGACACTCCCCCTCCTCTCAAATGTCTGACCTTCTCTCGCTCCCACCGTCAGTCCGTGTCCTCCGTCCTGCCTGCTTTACTTTTGCCCCGGTAAGCTCGACAACAGCAGAAATACGTGCCAAGGGCTTAACATGTGTGGGTAATACAAATACAATAACAAGTGAACAGTCTCGATTTTCAAGCCATGCAAAAGGATTTTAAAGCAGAAGTTGGGGGGGGGGGGGGTTGGCGCTAATCACTGGGTACAGGTAAACCTCATTTACCCACAGACCTTACTTTAACTCTCACTTAGAGTGTTTCTTACTTAAGAATCTGCTGATGCCTATTAAGTTTGTCAGGGAGATGTCTGAGCTAAAGTCAGCGTGGTCATTAACTCCGTTTGAACTCTTACTCAGACAGAGGCAGCTTCCTGAGACAGTTTAATTCCTCTGGATTAGAGCAGGGAATCTCAGACACGTGTAACAGCCAAGAGCAGGCAGCACAAGCGGCGTGAAAATGAGCGATGAAAGATCTTAGCCCGTCATTAACTCACTCCTGCGGATTCACACCGAAAGCGATATAGATGGGTGACGAATGAAAGTTAAAAGAAAACAACGGAGATGGGCCACTACATGCTGCCAGAACAGCTTTAATGCATTTAAATCGCACAGAACACATTTTTATTGATTTGCAGTGATCGTACCTCCAAAAAGGGACAAATGGAGCCAAACCACTGCCAGCAAAATTGCAGCTACAACTCATGTGGGGGGCCAAGGATTCAGGTTTTTCATGTATCTGTCTGTACGGGATTGAATTCATTCATGAGACAAAATATTAGTTGCATGTAAACTTGCATGTAAATATTAGCATGACCAGATCAAACAATACTACAGCACAGGCATGTACTAGTTTAATAAATATACCAGCAGTAAGCGAGACAGTGTGAGGGAGGAAGTTTTTTCCCCTCCAATGCTCACTCAGGTATGCAAAGATTTTGCACTTTAAGACAAAAGCAGCACAAATTTATAGAGCAGTTCAGAGAAACTCCACCAGCCTGCAACATTTTGCCTTATCACACATTACACAGCTGTCTGGCTCACCGTCTTCCTCTCCTCCAAGTGATATTTGCACAAAGAGAGTCATAATCACATAACTTCAGGCTGTCTACATGTACCTTAGTGCTTAGCTCTTTATATGCTAAAAGAGCTGTGCAAGTAAAATGGAGACATTGGGAGTAAGAGTCTAAACATCCAAACACAAAAGCTCAAAAGAGCCCCTTCTGATTACTTTTCTGAATTGTTGAGGTGCTCAAAAGATCCATCAGAGATGCATAAAATGCTGGCTGACAGTGAACATATCCTCAGTTTTCAAATTAAAACCAAGCAACTATATTTAAACTGGCCTTGAGGATTTGCTCAAAATCTCAACGGTGCAATTCTAGCAAAGGGCCAAAAGTTCAAAGCACTCTTAAGCCAGGAGTTGAGACAAGTAAAAGAGAAGACACTGATGTGGAAATGATGCTTCGACATCAGTAACACGTGCAGACTTCGGCTGTCTGGCTGACTTGAACATACAGCTCCTGAACCGTCCTCACATCGGCTGGCTAAAACTCGCTGTGACTCTCTTTGCGTGATTAAACTCAAGGAGACAAAACAGTGAGCTGTGATTTGAATGATGCCTAACCATATCGTGATGTCAGCGCTTGCTGGGGGAGCGAAAGGCCTGCTGCAAAGGATGGATGAGGGCCAGGCTGCACAAATAAAACAAAACAAGCAGTTGAGATCACACAGCACACAATGGATGCCCCCCTCCCCAACCCCCACCCCATCTATGGCCTCCACACACTTTGCACAGCTGACAGCCCGGTCCCCCCCACCCACCCGGGCTCTCTGTCGTCTGCCAGCCTTTTGTTTTCCTGTTTGTTCAGTCAGTCCTTCATGTCTGGAAGACAGAACAGGTACTTTTTTGTCATAGCTACAGTGAGAATGTTTCAAGTTGCTGTAAAAGAGTTTCCAAAGGCCAAATAGCTGCCAAGTTATGCCAAGGCTTCATGTTTGTCCATCAGTGCCAACCTTGTGTACCGCAAGTCAACTCAAATTGACTTACAAAACAGGAAAGCTGATACATTCGTCATAATATACTGCAAATTACAGAAAAAAACCCACTGAAATGCTGTTTTATTAAGAGGCTTACATGCTTCCAGTGTGCCAATAATCTACAGTGTGCACAATGTGAGGAAAATTACCTTAACTTTTACTTTGAGAAAAAAAACACAAAAAAAAACAGCAAGAGTCCCTCTGCCATGATCAAGACAGACATGCAATGTACAGAACTGACATAAGAATCAGACTTACTAGCAAGATGATGCAAAATATTAAAAAATACATATTAAATATAATAAAGTTAGGATTTTTTTATTAAGAATTTTGTAAATAAAAGCATGATTCAAACAACGACGTATCACTTAACCTAGCTGAGAATACTCCTAGTTGGATGGTGTCACTGCACTGGTGTCAGATGGTGCTGTATGCTAATGACGGTACAGAACAATGGGTGGGCATGCAAATTTCATGGCTGTTGACCCAAATGACGGTGTTTAATCCAGACTGCACCCTGACAACAGCTCGAGCCTGACAATCAGACGGAGCCCTTGCGAAGCCTTGCCTCTAGCTAGCCAGAGAGGGGAGGCAGTGTCGTTCATGTATCTCTAACCACAGCATGTTTCACTGTCTTGCCAGGAGGATATGCAAATGACAGGATATCACCACCTTCAATATGACAACAGGGCGAGAAGAATTCAGACAGATTAATGAATGCAAACCCTTTAACTGGCACAAGATAGCGGAGCAGCACCCCCCCGTTAGCACATGAACTGGTGGAATATTGGGGGCAGGAGGCCATCATCATTAAGACCATGTCATTTGAGATGATGCCAAAGTGCATCAGTGTCACGGTAACCAGCATCCACATCCCACATATGTATGTGCACCAAAACCCAGCAGTCCATAAACCCACTCTTACTGCGTGTGGTACAAAGAGAGCAACTGCTTGGAAAGTTGTGAGTAATGTTCACAAAGGAAGAACTCTTAACAGAATGTAAAAGGACAAGAATGAGATTGTTGTGGAGTGTAATGGATTCAGGGAAGTACATTTCTTTTCATGTCCAAAGGGGACAGTTAATAGAAACCAGATCTTTGCTGCTATAGCTCTGGGAAGTGCAGAACTGATGCAATATTTTGGACTCTTTTGGTGACTGATATATCTGTGATACAAAACAGAAATAAAGCCACATCACGTGTTACTTCATTTATTTTAACCCCCCCCCCCTTTTTCTTTTTTGTTTGTCTTTGTGCTTCCCAGAGTAGTGAACTGCATCTACCAGTAATTACTCTTGGATGTATAAATAAAGTGAATAAAGCTGGGTTTGTTTACTTACTTCTTACAGCAGCTGCTTTTGCAACAGTTTGTTAGTAATTTGTGTATCCTCCACTAGCTCTATTTTTCCCCATAAAATTTTTTAATGCTATATGCTTTACAAATGACAAAAAAAGTGTCCAGTTTCCAGTTTCAGACACAAATGCATGCATTTGTACTGTATTTTGTTGGCATAACCATTGACAAATGTTCAGTATGGAAATAGATGTTGGAGTGAATCTTTTCTATGCACTCTCTTCATAGACTGTCATTGGTAAAAAAAATAAATCTGCAGTAAGAAGGAAAAAAAACCTGTTATGCATATTTTGGTGTAGTCTGCTGGGAAATGTCCCAGACTGTGAGCCTGCTGCTCTTGCACAGCATGACATCAAATTCTCTGTGCTCTGATAAACTGCAGCACAGTTGAAGGCCTACAAGTGACCTTCAATCCCCCCCCCCAATGCACGCTGCTGTAAAAATGCTGGAGCCCTAATGCACTTATAGAAGAAAAGAAGCCCATAAGGAAAGCCAAATGTTACCAGTCAATTTATGGAATTTAAACTCAAGTAGGTTTTTAAAACGATAGGCTAGCTGCATCCTTTTCATCCCATTAGTGCAAAAATGTAAAGGAAAAAAAGACGTTACATTTGAGCCGCCTGTCCGGTTATCGGCGCTCCCATTTCCTCTCCCATTCCTCAGGTTACTGTGTGCACTGACAGGGCCTTTAAAGAGTTCAGACAGATGAGCATTTGAGTAGTCTAAGTGACTTGGGTCTGTTTTCAGTCTCTCGTTAATGGGCAGACACACTGTCATCCTGATAACATCACTGAGTAAAAAGAAGCATGAAAGGCAAATGCATTTTAGGATTTCTATCAATTTTCATGTGCACTGGGAAAGGGGAAATAAATATACCATTATAGAACGCAGATTCAAATTATCTTTCCACTTATTGTCCCTTAAAAGTTCATACATGTTGCTATTCAGTAAGACTAACAGTAGAATGGCCACTTTAATGATATACACTCACTGACTTCATTAGGTTCAACTTTGCTAATAATGAGTTGGACCCCCTTTTGGCTTTAGAACTGCCCGAATTCTTCATGGCATCGATTCAACAAGGTGCTGGAAGCACTCCTCAGAGATTTGGCTCCATTTTGATATGATGATATCACACAGTTGCTGCAGATATCTCAGCTGGACATCCATGATGTGAATCTTTAGTTCCGCCACATGCCAAATGTGCTCTATTGGATTGCATTCTGGTGACTGTGGAGGTCATTTGAGTTCAGTGACCTCATTGTCATGTTCAATCAAACAGTTTGAGATGATCTGACCTTTGTTACATGGTCGGTTATCCTGCTGGAAGGAGCCATCAGAAGATGAGTGCACTGTGGTCATAAAGGGATAGACGTGGTCATCAACAATACTCAGGTAGGCACTGATGTTTAAAATGACTCTCAGATGGTACTAAGGGCCCGAATTGTGTCGAGAAAACAGCCCCTTCACCATTACACCGGTGGACGCAAACCAAGAAAAGATCTATGGACTTATTATCAATATAACACATTTGAAAGGAAAACTGAATGCATTGTCCAGGGAGGTAACTGTGGATTACAACTGGGTGAAAAAAAACACCACAAATCTTAAGCGGCACCTGAAGGCTCATCACCCTGATATTTTGCACTAGTTAAAGATAACCTGGTGTTGTACGGTGTTTGATTTTATATATTATATGCAACTCAAACCTCAATCCTCTTGGCAACCATTGCGTTTTGGAGGCGAATGTGCTGTCGCGTAGCGTAAATGAAATCTCCGGTCATAAGCAGTGTTTTTGAGCTGTGCTGTGTTGCTGCAATTGAGCAGAATAACATGAAACACAATTAGTTAATTGCTCTTTGCTTTTTTCAACAGCCTCTGGTTTGCATTTACAGTAAGTATAGACAAGTGTGAAATTCGAACCATTCACGATCACCCTTTGCAGCCTCTGTATAATATAAATGTAAGGAAAGAGGTAAAATATTTAGGTATATCAATCTGTAAAGGCAAAGCAGTGCCTGAGAAAAAGAATATTTATAATAATACTGAAAGATGCAAAGATGCAATCTTAAGTAAATGGACTCCTAGGGATATCACTATCTTTGGAAGAATCCTCCTAACCAAAATGGACAGCTTATCTAGGCTGATCTACCCAGCGTGTTCTCTGCCGGTGCCACCTGACACTATTAGGACCATAAACAAAATTAACTTTAATTTTATATAGAGAAATAAATGTCATCATATTAGAAAGGAAGATATGGTTAAAACCTAGGTGGTGTTAACGTAATCGATTGTGGCTCCATGAATGGTGTTCTAAAACTTAATTGGCTGAAATCCTTTTGTAATTGTTCACATTGTTTCTGGTTTGTTATCCCTAAATCTTATTTTTCAAACTGTAGGTGGAATTAATTTTGACTATAATAAATTACCCATCACACTGTCAGATTTTCATCAACAGGTTTCGCTCTATTGGAAACTTTATACAAACATAATTTCACACCACATAATACTCCAGTGTGGAACAACAGGTAGATTTTGTTGATTAGAAAATCTATATTTTTAGAGATTTTGTTTTTGAAAGGTATTTGGGCCATATCACATTTCATGGATGACAAAGGTGATATATTATCATTTAACGAATTATGTCTGAAATTCAATCTTGTTTTTGATGTCAAAACGTATAACAAGCTGATAAAAGCAATCCCAACTCCTCTTAAATCTATGGTCAGAGAAATGTTTTCTTACTCTGAACGGTTCCCACTGCATTTGTGTTGTTGATGCCTTTTTAATAGAATTATAGATAAATAATATGCAGCCAACACCACTTTACTGACTGCATGGTGCCCAGGTCCTGTGGCTGCAAAATAAGCTCATGCCATCTCCCCTCCACCACTGCGCTGACAGTTAGTTTGAGGTGTTTGTGCTGATGTGCTGTGTTTGGTTTCACCAAATATGGTGCTGTGCATTATGACCAAACATGTGCACTTTGCTCTCCTCTGTCCAAAGGACATTGTTCCAGAAGTCGTTTCTCCTCCAACCCTTCCAAACCCTTGTTATTAGGTCTTTGTGTAATTATGCTGTCATGAACATTAACATCTAACATGCTGTCTGAGGCCTGTAGAGTTTGAGATGTAGCTCTTGGGTTTTCTTTTGTCATGTCAAGTCAACGTTTATTTCTATAGCACATTTAAACAACCTCAGTTGACCAAAGTGTTGTACAGGTTATACAAAACATATCCTACACATCAGTCACTAAATCAACACTAGACCTGAAAGCAAGTGAATATAAACACGTTTTTTGAAGTGATTTAAAATGATTGAGAGTCTGGGCTGCTCTTATGTGAAAGGGTAGGTTATTACAAAGATTAGG
>JAVDPK010017907.1:0-11587 GCA_034780415.1 Cichlasoma orientale | reverse complement strand
CCTAAAAGCTCCCTGAAAAGCCTTCAGCTGATCCAAAATGCTGCAGCTAGAGTACTGACAGGGACTAGAAAGAGACAACATATTTCTCCCATATTGGCCCCTGTTCATTGGCTCCCTGTTAAATCCAGAATTGAAATAAAATCCTTCTTCTTACATACAAGGTCTTGAATAATCAACCCCAACCTTATCCTAAAGACTTCATAGTACCATCTCACTCTAATAGAACACTTTGTTCTCATCCTGCTGGCTTACTTGTGGTTCCTAAGATACTTAACAATGGGAGGCAGAGCCTTCCGCTTTCTGGTCCCTCTTCTGTGGAACCAGCTCCCAGTTTGGATTCGGGAGACAGACACCCTCTCTATTTTTAAGATTAGGCCTAAAACTTTCCTTTTTGATCGAGCTTATAGTTAAGGCTGGATCAGGTGACCCTGAACCATCCCTTAGTTATGCTGCTATAGGCCTAGGCTGCTGAGTGTTTCTTCTTTATTCACTTCTTTTCACTCTGTGTTTATACCCCACTCTGCATTTAATCATTAGTTATTATTAATCTCTGGCTCTCTTACACAGCGTGTCCTTTGACCTCTCCCCTTCCCCTCACCCCCAGCCAGTCATGGCAGATGGTTACCCCTCCCTGAGTCTGGCTCTGCTGAAGGTTTCCTCCAGTTAAAAGGGAGTTTTTCCTTCCCACTGTCGCCAAGAGCTTGCTGATATTGGGGTCTGATTGGGGTTTTCTTTGGATTATTGTAGTGTCGTTACCTTGAGGTGACTGTTGTTGTGATTGGGCGCTATATAAATAATATTGAATTGACCTGAAATTGAATGAGGTGTTGTTTCAGATGAACCCTTCATTTATTAGGGACAACTTGACTGTACAAATTTTTTTCTGACTTTTTTCCAATACATTTTAACAGATATAAACTTGCTAAATTTATTATATTATAGAACTCCCTGCTTTACTATTGTGAGGGTGTGTAATCCAGCATGCCAGGATTCAGTATCAGTAGGTGTAGGAGTGATTGTTGTAGGTCAGTTTCAGTAGCTGAGCCATAGGAGAACCAGTGGAATCTGGGACACATCTTTGGGATAACTAATAAAAGCACTTTGATTTACTAAGCAGGAAAAATTAATGAAGACACAGTTAGGGAAAAAAATAATAATGGCCAAGTCAATTTGCCAAGAGCAGCACAATTTAGGCTTGCGAGTCACAGGGGCAGCTTGTCGCTTAATAACATAATGTGAGCAAAGATTGTAAGTAAGTGTTTCTCTTTGGAAGCAGCACGACTGCACAGGACATGCAGCAGCTTTCCTGTGCTGTTGGGAGAAAGTTCTGTTTCTACCTTGCTCTCCTGGATATTTTTCATAATATGATCCGACTGTAAGCACCACCGCTGCCACCAGCCAGAGTGGAACCTGCAAGATCAGCAGCTCTTCCATTTTTAAAAAGTTGGCAGATGCACTGCTGCCGACCTAATGAAGTCCAGTGTGGAGTTTGAAATCATCGTCATATTTTCATTTCTTCCTCTGAAGACTTGCAAAGGATGTCAAAAATCAAGATAATAGTGTTGGCTCACCCTTCTGATGTCACTTTTCTGTGACTTCATAATGATGTCACTAATTCAGATAACATAGTCCGCAAACAAATCTCTCGAAGGAAATATGGAAGAAGCTGAGGATGACTGGGTTGAATTGTCAGGCTCAGAGTGTGCTGTTTGTGAGACGCAGGGTTAAGTGTTT
This sequence comes from Cichlasoma orientale, assembly GCA_034780415.1. NCBI lineage: Eukaryota > Metazoa > Chordata > Actinopteri > Cichliformes > Cichlidae > Cichlasoma > Cichlasoma orientale. The sequence goes on along the minus strand of JAVDPK010017907.1, from coordinate 9,853 downwards.
TTGTGCGTGATTCCTCACATTTCCTCAGCAATATTTTTGCCATCCACAAGCTGAATCCTGTGACCTTTGACCAATCTGTTGCATCACTTTCTTTTACATGTATACTACAGGCGGGATGACCTCTGCCCTCTTGCTGACATTTTGACCTCTGGTGGATTGCCAGCGATCTCGCAGTGAAAAGGGCATCTGTCACGATCTCCACAATCACCGTCTGTCTCTCAGCATAGCCCACACACTGTAATGTTACACATTGCCTCTGTGTCACCAACCCCCCACTGCCCCCTCACACACTGCCATAAAGTGTGTGTCCAGTGGTGGGAAGTTAGCTGCAGGCTCTGACCTCAGATTGCTTTGTGGTCAGAAAGCAGAGCGCTTTGTGGCAGGCGGGGGCTGTTTCTTCTTCTCTCTCTCTCTTTTTTTTTTTGCCTTGATATCATTAAAAATGGGAGAAAGAAACACTGACACACACACACACACACACACACACACACACACACACACACACACACACACACAAAAAAGCAACAAAAAAACAAAACTGTTGGTTCATGACCTCTTTTCTTCCTGACAGAACAAACACAGATTCAGCCTCTTACTGCTTCTTCAAAGCTTTGATGGCTGCTGTTGCCTGCAGTGTGCTGATCACATGACCACCAACACACTGTCACTAACAGGAGGCCCTCTGGGTCATCAATGCAACAAAACAATAAACAAATGAGTGATCAAAACAAATCAAAATACAAAATCCCAAATCAAACTATATGCATAGCTACATTTTCCAAGTTCTACTGGTAAATAGAGCTGCATTTATGTGTGGTTTTCCACTCTTATTGACCATTCAAAGCACTTTATTCGCCCAGAACTTTTTCTACACATATTCTACAGATACAATGCTTTTTTTTTAATGTATCTTAACACACACACATTGATAGATGCATCTGGAGCAACTTAGGATTAAGTATCACATCCACGAACACCTGTTGTCCTCATGCCAACAGTCATGTGAAAAATAAAGTTATCACAGGACTCTGTAAGACTAAGTAGTTTTTCTTTTTGCAATATGAAAATGACTTTGGTAAATGTAAGGCCGTCATTTTAAATGACTTTTTTAAACCTCGAGAGCGTGGCTTTTTATTTTTAGTCAAAACCCGGCTACAAGCCAGTGATCTGAGTTTATTCTTAGGTCTAAGCCCCACAGACTGTGCTGCAGCCACCGGATGAGACGGAGGAGACGCAGTCATTCATAAAAGGTTTTAAATATTCAGTCCTCTCTGCTGAACTCTGCACTATTTTTGAATCACTTACATTTAAAATTTAATCAACTGACCAGTTGTTTTGCATTTTTATCTACAGGCCATGACAAAAACAAAAACAAAAACTGCGACCTAGGGTGTCCCGGTGCCACGTGCACTCGTGGACATCCTTATGTTCGAACATGGTGTTTGTTATGGACAAACTGTAGTTTGCAGAGAAGTCCAATAACAAAACACCATTCAGGTTCAGATCAGGCAGGTCCTTCCTCCCACTCACGCCCCTCCAGGTCTTGCCCACATCAGCACTGAAGTCTCCCTGTAATGATGGAGTCACCGGATGAGCACGCTCGAGCACCCTGCCCAAAAAGGGTGGGTACATTTGATGCATAAGCGCTCTATGTTTTTAATTTGTTGAGGATAACAGAGCAGGATGTGTTAGAGTTGCTCAATGTTGGTGTAAGAGGCAAGAATGGCATCTGTGTTTGACAAATCTCTGAAGGCGACGGAGACTTGTAATAACTTGAGCAATGGAATAAATAAGTGAAAGTGGCTGTGGGTGGCAGGAGGAGGGCGAGGAAGCATGAACTCAAATACAATCATTAGATGATCAGAAACGTGCCATCCAAGGTTAAAGATCTGAAAACTGTTGAATAAAATTGCTGTTAGGTTGACAGTTGTGGTCAGAGGTGTTTCCAGGGTGGAATGATTGTACAGCATACACCTTTAACGGCTTTAACGAACAAGAGCTGAGTGAACACGTTTGAATTTCTTTTGGATTTTTCTCTAATTCGCACAATTATAGCTGATTTAAACTGGAACGGATTGAAATCTTTGTTTCAAACAAATGTTAATAAACATAATAAAAGAAAAGAGAGCCGTTATATTAATGTGAGGAGCAAACCATGTCAGTCAAACTATAGACTGAAATCTCATGAGGCAATATTGACCATTTACTGTTCAAACAGGAATAGGAGGAAGCAAATGTTTATTCATTCCTGCTCCTATTTAACTATAAATCTGTTCTAGCTCGTATAACCGATACATTTATACATTAGTGTAGTTAATGTATAGTGCAACCATTATATCACCTTACACTGTGCAATCCAAATGTTTAAATATTTAACACTGCCTCATCCAAATACTGCTTTGTAAATATTATATATATATTTTAAACTGAGTTAAATTTAAATTCAAGTCCTCGGGGTGGCTGTGGTCGTCTACTAATTGGAAGGTTGGTAGTTTGATCCCTGCTGCTCCAGTCTGCATGCCAAAGCATCCTTGGGCAAGATATCAAACCCCAAGTGTTTTAATAACATTTAATATTCTTTTTTTTATTATTCTCTAATGTTCTACTATGATATTCCTCTTTGTAAATATGTTTCCCTTCTTTCTCTACTGTTCTTTCCTTTATAAATTGTCTGCAATAAGCATTTTTTTTATACCTTTAGTGCTCCGTGGACTTTTTGACCATTACTGCATTACCTTACAGGACACCATTATCATATATGTTTTGAATATCTTTGAAAATGTATTATGTGTTTTATTCATATCCTCCTCACAAACCACATCCCAGTTTAGTTTTAGTTATTCATTTTAAATGCATTTATATTTTCTTCTGTTCCCATTCTTTTAAATTTCATATGATTGGTTTCCCTTGGTTTCCTATAATTACAGTAGTAAACAATAATAAATTAATAAATCCATCATTTTAACGTGATGAACAAACCATGACAGTAGAAGACAATAAAAACAGGTAGATGATCACTTATGTCATTCTATAGTAGCCCTTTCACCGTATTATGTTCCATAATGTTTCTAAATACAGTGCCATGAAAAAATATTTACCCCCTTCCTGAATTCTTAGTTTTTTGCATATTTGCCGCACTTAAATGTTTCACATCATCAAACAAAAGAACCCCAGAAAAACAGCCAAAGAACAGCAGGACTCACTTGCCTCAGGTAAGGTCAGAGTTCATGATTCAACAGTCTGGGCAAAAATGGCATCTATGGGGGAGTCCCAACTACTGCCACACAAAGACCACCTTGATGATCAATAAGACTTTTGGGGAAATATTCTGTGGACTGATGAAACAAAAGCTGAACTTTCTGGAAGGATTGAGTCCCGTTGCATCTGGCATAAAAGTACACAGCAAAAAGAAGAACATCATACCAACAGTCAAACATGGTGGTGGTAGTGTGATGGTCTGGATCTCAGTTGATAGAAACATGAATTTGGCTGAGTCTGGACTTAAATCAGATTAAGATGCTTTGGCGCGACCTTAAATGGGCCGTTCATGCTCAAAAACACACTATATGGATGGATTATGGCCAATGTGGTTGAAACAGTTCTGCAAACAAGAGTGGGCCAAAATTCCTCCACAGCGATGTGAAAAAGTTATTGCCAGTTATTGCAAACGCTCGCTGCCGAGGGTTGCACCAGCAGTTATTAGGTTTAGGAGGCAATTGCTTTTCACATAGGGCGAGGTGGGCCTGGATATTTTTTTCCCTGTCCTGAAACCATCTTTTAAAATCCTCATTTTGGATTTACTCGGGTTATCTTTGTCTAATATTATCATTTGTTTGATGAAACATTCAATGGTGACGAATACGCAAAAAACTAAAAAAAATCATGAAGGGGGGAAATACTTGTGTTTACCTTGCATACCTTATGTTTTTTATTAGTGTAACACAATATGAAGTAATTCAACTGCATCTGGTGAGTTTTGGCTATAAGCCCATACTGTACATACTGTTCCTAATCACTTCTGTCATTCTATGCTTCTTTTTTTTTAACAGATCGACGTTATAGACCCCACACATGAACATACTCTTATTTAAAAAAGTTTGAAAACATGTTTTCGATCCACACTTTGAATATATCGACACTGGATTCAGAAGCCCTATAAAGACAACTCATACTTGATACAATATGCTTCATCTTTTTCCTACAGCTCTCAATAGAACCGTATTCCAGGATTATACACCCCCACAGCCTTGCATGTTAATCTTTTATCCACATAGTGCCACATCGCCTCCACTTTTGTTCTTTCTGCTAGTTTAATTAATAACCATCAATTAGAAAGTCCACGCTTTTCTCAGGGTTGATCAAGGTTTCTAATGTTGCTATATTGTTAAATGGATCACTAAACTGTTTTATGTATTCTTTGATGTATAGAAGTGGGCATATAGGCTGTTAAACGGGATAACATATGTTTTGTTTTGATGAAAGGGTTTATATCTTTAATAATTGCAGCTGTTGTTGATAATGAAAGGAGTTATTTTCCTGATTATGTTCCATAGCTTATGTTTTCTATTCAGTTCAGTTTCCAGTTCAGATTGAGAAGTATGCATACTGTTAGTAAATGTTCTAGTTGGGAAGTGTATTCATGGTATATGAAATGTTTGTTAGCTCTTTGTGCTTGTCTTAATATGTTTCCAGTTCCTCCATGTTCCTGATGATAAGAGCCTTGGCCTGTTTCTGGTGTCCCACTTAGCTTAATGAAGATTTTGCAGATTGATGTCCATACAGATTGTATATTTCAGGACACGAGCTTCTCTGGCGATGTCTGTTTTTCTCTTGGTCAAATGTTCATTTGGATAAACATGTGTTTCTTTGTTTGCCTGGTTTCAACAGTTCAGTTTTATGTTGTCTGTAAGCAAACTGCATCATTATTGTTGCCGGTGTGTCAGTATTGTTTCTCTGTGGAAGTGGGGGACAAGCCTCGCCGGTGTCTCGGTCCACCTGTTACCTGCTGCTCCACAGATTCAGCATCCTGCTTAATTGAGTCCTCTCCATTCCTCAACATCACTGCCCAGCCCGCAATACAACCCACTGCCTGAGCGCATGAACAGGGTTTCGTCTTCAGTCCAGTGACTATGGTGTTGATGATGTTGTCATTTGTGTGTATTGCTCCAGCTCAGCAACCCAGTTCTCCAGTGTTCCTGTATGTGTCTGTGTTCTGAAGCCTCAGGTCCGCCAAGCTCATTATTGTTTTCTGCTGTTTTCTAATGACAGAATCCTCCTCTGTCAGTATGCTGAAAGATCTTCTAAGGTCATCAACCTCTTCGGCAGCTGTAACGATCTTTTATGCCGGCATTCTGTTTTGTTTATATGCCAGCTGGTAATGCAGCAGGGTTGAGTGCACCATACAAATTGTATTTTAAATGTCGCTGAAATGTGCGGCTCTTTGCATGCACACAACGTCAGATTAATTAGCAGAGTATGACTAATGTTAGGAGCAGCAGCAGCAGCGTCCTTCCTTATAGGTCGGCATACAGGCTCAAACATACACTCAGCTAAATCTTTTAATTATTGGTGCTGAGAAACAGTTCCAGTACTTAACTTGTACTTAGGTAGAATTGTTTGAACCGATGACCTTGGAATCTGTGGAAACAGGTCCAAGAGACCTTCCCAACTTGTGTAACTTGTCTAAGTACAATTTAATTTATGTGTTGCCACTTTGCCAAGGTCTTGAAGAAGACTCAAACTATCAACTTCAGATGAGAGGAAATTGGTTAGGATGTTCAGGAACAACCCAGGAACCACCAAGGCTCAAGCCTGCCATGAACTGGAAACTGCTGGAACACCAGCGTCACTGTGCCAAGTGAAGCCAGGTTTACATCACCATGAACTGAGAGGGTGCCAACCAAGAAAGAAGCCCCAGCTCCGAAATCAACACCTTCAAGTTGACTGAAATTGTTATGGTCAAACAAGTCAAAGATTACGCTATTAGGCCACAATGACAAAGGCATGTTTGGAGGAGTAAGGGTGAAGCTTTGAGACCTAAGAACACTGTACCAGCTGTCAAACATGGCTGTGGTAGCATCATGCTCTGGGGCTGTTTTGTCGCAGATGTGGATGAAATAATGAACTTTACCTCAAATCAACAGCTAGAGAGTTGAAACTTGGACACAATTGGACCAAAACTGGTTTTGAAATAGATAAAGCAGGCTAACAGCTGATGGAATGGCCTTTTCATAGCGCTGACATCAGAATTTGTGGAATATTCTTAAATGCTGGGTCTGTGACAGGAAACCAACTCATTTAAATGAACTCCACCAATTCTGCCAAGAAATATTCAGCCAGAATTATGGCAGAAACTTGTTGATGGCTATCAAAAGCATCTGGTCGAGGCGCAACTTGCTAGAGGACATTTGATCAAATATTAGTGGGAGTGTAGCTATGTATATGTTTGAGTCTGTATGGATTAGAGAAAATCCAAATTAAATTTAAACTTGTGCACCCAATTATTTTATTATTATTATTTTAATTAAAGATTCATTCAACGGAATTATTAAAAGCCCCAAATTACCATAATGTTCATGCCCATATTTAGTGTATGACCACAACTGAAGGTGGTCTGTACGCAACTGCACACAGAGTAAGATTAGTGATAAGGCTTCCATCATGGCCAGATGTCCTGGGGGAGTTTAGGAAGTTGCAGTAGGGAAGTTGCATCCTGGTTCCAGGTATTCGCCGGGTAAGCGATGCACATGTACCAGGCCATCCACGTGAAGTAAAAGAAAATGTGATTCATTAGACCAGGCTACCGTCTTCCCTTGCTCCATAGTAAAAGGAAAAGAAAGGGTTTTTTTTTTTTTTCGTTTTCATTTTCCCTTTTTTTTTTTAAGTTTGGAAGCAGATGATGTGGAATTACATCAAAATCTGAAAGGCAAAAAAGGAGTCTTAACACTGCAGTAAGAGAGGGAGCAGCATTACACACTGGAAAGTCAGGTCTCAAAGCCAAGAATCTCATCAGCTGGCCAAGTCATTGTTGAGTCTCTGGCACTCACTGAGAACCCAATCAGCCCCCTGCAGATGTACTGCGTTTAAATATTTCCCATTTAAAAACCTTATTTTATCCTCAGCCCCAGACAGTAACGGATCAGCAGCAGAAAGATGAGCTATCTTAAGGGATCCACAGTCAAACAAATGCAGTATTTTCTTCCTCCTCGCTCTGTGTATTTACAAGTGCTAGTGGGAGCCAGTGCCATGTTTCCGTGCCTGAAGATGCATTGCCAGTGTGTGTGTCTCAGACTGGGTCTCCAGAGCTGAGTGCTCGCTGTGGCTCGGCAGAATGGCATGTTCCTTACATCACTCAAAACCAATATTTGACTAGCTGCAGTCCCCAAACTCTGTGGCGCTGCAGTGTTTTTTCTTTCTTTTCTTTTTAAACAGCGAGGCTGTAATTTGACAGCGTCAGAGGAGCCAGAGATTTTCCCACTACAGCCACTCTCCCTCCTCTTTTCTTTCTCCACTTTTTAACTTTTTTTTCCTTTTATATTTGTACTATGTTTTCATGTCTGGTGCATAGGGATCCCTTGGGCTTAGAGTGGTTTTCTGCTGAATATGGCATAACCCCCATCCCCAGCAGTACACACACACACACACACACACACACACAGAGTCTGTCTCTCTCTTTGTGTGTTTTTAGTAGAAGGCCTGCATCCAAGTCTGTGGCTCAAAAAAAGAAAAAAAAAATCAGGAAGCCGGGATGGAAAAGGTAAAAAGACTTGGGGAGATCAGACAGAAAGAGAAAGAAAAAAGAATGAAAGAGAATCTGACACTAATTAAAACATGGCCACCCTCCCAGTATGATTCCAAACACATTCCCTGTGCCTGTCCGCTCCTTTCTCCTTGTATCCTTCAGTAATAGACTTTCAATATATGTACAAAGACTGTTTGCCTTTTGTGTTTTGCTTTTCAAGTTAACACTTGAAAATGCGATTGTGCCTTTGAGAGCAATAAATACCGGCAACTGTGGCAACGGCAAAATAAGTCATATGGGTAAGTTATTAGAATACGGAAGTGTAATGTAATCAGCGGTTTGCTCACAGAATGCTGAAGTCTCAACCACTATTTTTAGGGCTAAAATTAAATTAGGAGCTGAACTGAACCGAAAAAGAAAAAAGAGCAACTAAGAAAATTCATCTGTTGAGAACTTTTGAGAACCCAGGTTCAGGTCCTGTACTATTACTGAGGCCTCCTTTACACGACATTTTGAGTGGAAACTGTCGTTTTGATGCGTTTCGGCCTCCCGTTCACACGAGAACTGAGTGAAAACGATACTTTTTGGAAACAGGGGCACTCGCACATGCGCAATATGGTTGCAACCATAGTCTGCATGTGCGAGTGCCCCCGTTTCTCTGTCTCTAAAAGTGAATCAGTCCCCATACACTCTCATGTTAAAATGCAGGATTACAGCCTGATACCAAAAAAAATGTTTTGGTCTCTATTGATAATTTCCCCCACCATACCAAGTGTATAGGGTTCAATTTACTTCATAGCTCATCCTCACAGATACCGGTGAGGCTTAAAGTAAGTGGCTGCTGTGGCTGCGTTGGCACATGTGAGCTCAGCACTGGCTAATAACAAGGCCTGCTGTGAGTTACAGATTATTGAAGAAGGCTGTGCTGCAGTTTATGTGTGCGAAATTCTAGTGCCTGCTACTTAGCACTGACTACCATTTGTGTCTGTGCAGCTGTATATTTTATGCAGCTCACCAAACATGCTTGCTAGTGTTAGCTGATAACGTAGCACTCCATCCTCTCATCCAAATATGGGCGCTTCTGACTCTCCTGTACATTCTTATCCATCTGATCATTTTTCTGACAGTTTTTGTCTCTTTGTCTCTGGTCTGTATGTGTGTGTGTGTGTGTGTGTGTGTGTGTGTGTGTGTGTGTGTGTGTGTGTGATTATTCTTCTAAACTTGCTTTAACTATATGATTATATAATTTCTTTGGAAACACCGAAGCTTCGATTCTTTGAGAAAGCCGATGGGAGTTGGAATGTTGCAACAGAAAACTGTTCTTCTGCAAACAGAAACTCCGAGTTTGAAAGGAGGCTTTTTCAGGGTTTTTACTGCTTCCACGGTGAGGGGACGCAGGGAGAGACGTATGAAGATGATGGGGGTTTGGCTACTGTCTGCTGAGAGAAATTTAGTATAAAGGGTCTTATTGTTCTGAGTCCCCTCAAACAGAGAGTGGGGAAAGAGAGAGATGTGGGGGTGGGGCAGAGGAGGTGTTGTGTTTCAAGTGATGTGGAATGGTCCATTATGGGTGGACACCAGGGGGGTGGAGGTGAAGGAGGAGGTGGTGGGTGGGGTGGAGCGAAAAACAGAGTCAGATAGAAAGAGAGAATAAAAGCGAGACAAACTGTGGTTTCCACCCTACAATTTCCAAAATAAATATTTCCAGTCAAAACCTCTTCTTCCTCCTACTTGCCCATCACACACCGACACACACTCAGGCTGAGCACAACAATTCCATTGCTAAATAAAGGCATACAAAGGGGGCTCCATGTCAAGGTTTGCTGTTTTCGTGAGTGATTGATTGGAATGAGCCGTGCTTCACATGGCTGCAACTTTCACAGGACCTGAAAAGAGAAAACATTACACGGATGGCTGAAAGCTTTATTTCATTTTATGAAGCAGCAGATTATAAAAAACAAAAACACAGTCCACAGCTCCTCCTTTCTGATGTCACGGGGACTAATGACGCAGTCATTATGTTGCCTACATACCGCAGGCTTTTAAGGTGGCAGTAATTAAACCATTACTTAAAAAGCCATCACTGACCCAGCTGTCTTAGCTAATTATAGG
>JAVDPK010017906.1:0-11588 GCA_034780415.1 Cichlasoma orientale | reverse complement strand
TGTGTGTGTGTGTGTGTGTGTGTGTGTGTGTGTGTGTGTGTGTGTGTGTGTGTGTGTGTGTGTGTGTGTGTGTCGGCAAACGAGAGAGTCCAAATATCTAAGTCTGAAGCTCAGATTGCCTTCCTGTAATTTACTGTGAGTGAATAGAGTGTTTCTTTAAGAACACACTCGAAAGCCTGAGGTAAAGGGAAAGTGACAGCATCTCCTTCTCTATTGTTTCCAGATGTGGCTCCACTAAAGCACACACACACCAACACACACACACAGACAGAGAGAGTGAGAGTACATGCACAAGCATGTTCACACACTGACATGAGCATTCACAAAACAGACAAAAAGGGGAGTTAAATTTATACCCTATATGGTGGTTTTGGTATACTGAGGTCATGTGTGTTCTCACTTGAGGGTGCATTCAAGCACACAACCTCCCAGTCCCCCCACCTTCCAACAAACCACCTCCCCTCCACAGGTCATTCAATCTCCAAGCTTCTCCATCTACCCACTGGTTTCCACATTTCTTTGATTGTTTAGCGATACCGCAGCTTGTCACAAGCAAAAATCTGCAAGAGGAGCGGCTCGCCCTAAATGCTGAATTTCAAGCCTTAAAATAACAGAAATTATACTTCTGACTGTAACATTTCCTCACAACTGACAGCTCTGGAGCATAATTTCTGAATATCCACTCTCCTGGTGACATTTGGACTAAATAACCACCCTCACATGCACGCACACTGAGTAACGCACACGCTTTGTTCCACTATGTTAGTGAACAGCATGTTGGAATTCTTTTACAGATGAAATGTGAAAGGGACCTCATAAAATTCCTCAGACATTATTCTTGGGGGTGTATTTTCAGAGTCGGGTTCCCCCGTGTGTAATTGTGTGAAGAGGGGTAAGAAATTGCTGTAAAGTGAAAGAGGCTGAAGTCAGAACTCAGGGATGGAAAAACCAAGTCGAAAGCAAGAAGTGAAAGAAAAGAAATTCAAACGGACAAAATTAGAGAAACGAGAGCGAAGTAAAAGGAAGCGAGCGAGATAAAGAGAGAAAAGGAAATCTGTCATCGTCCAGCAGCAGAAGGCTGCAGCTGTTCACCCTCAGCAATGTTGAAATCATTTTCCCATTCTACTGAGCATCCATGCTGTATGAATAGTTTTGAGTAATGGCCACCCCTGGGGATTCTGGGTGACGTAGGTGTCCTGGCCTAAGAGCCAATTCGATGCAAGAAGAATTTGTAAATCCTGGTTCTTGGGCCAAGCGAGCTAACGAGTTGAGACTGAAATCCGAAAGCCCGGCCAGGAGGCAGATTGGAGAATTCTTTGCCATAAAGCTGAAACAGAGAGCTCTTTATACATGGCAAGGAGTGTGAAAGATCGCAATTTATTTTTCTGGCTAACAAAACTGTACTCTGAATTTTAAGGTTTGGCCAGACATTTGAACATATACAGTGTATTTTTTTTTATTGTAATAGTAATCTACCAATTACAGTATTGTAAGTATTTTGTATGTTGATGGAACTTCATTTATCCTAAAGCAGATGCTAAAAATCCTTGAAACGCTTATTTAGACACATCACTGACTTTGCAGAATCCTGGAAAATCTGACACAGTTCTGGACTTCATAAAATCTGTACTTTACACGTGTTAATGTATCAACTGTGCTGCTTTCATGTTACAACCATAATACACCAGTGCCTCGTCAGTGAGTCGCCACTAGATGTCACCATGCCACCGTCTGTGAAAGTTTCCTCAGTGTAACTGTTTCTTGTTTCTCTAACTGTGTGTAAATGAATGACTGGAACTTAAGGACTTGTTTATAGGGGCATTTCCAGGATTTTTAAAAAATAGGGTGGAACAGGGTGGGCCGAGAAGAAAGAACGCAGGGGGCACATGAAAACTGGCATGGAATCAGTTTATGTTTATGTAGCTTTAATGTTGCAACTAATTTTAATGACTTAAATATTGCTCAAGAGCTTGATCTATGATTATCTAATTTATTATTTTCTTTTTCTGAAAAAAAAGAAAAGGAAATAAAGCTTTAAAATAAGTGGCATGAAGTACAGAATACAATATTTGCACTGAAAATAGTGACGTAAAGGGGAGGGGGCTGAAACAAGTCAGACTATTGACTTCTTATTAATTCGAAAACAGGCAGAAACCTGGCAGAATAATATGGACATATTATTATCACACTGGTGAGCTAGTGAGTGAATTCATGAGGGTGAATGCTTTCACTGGTCCAGTGTAATCAGGAGGATAATGACTGTTACAAGAGGAAGAAACTATGTTAGCACTTTTTCTAATACGCACATAATGGACCCTCAGAGGTGTGTAATCAGTTGTGTACAATGGTTGTTCTCTTAGAGAAGAAGCAAATGTGTGACACTGAAAAAAAAAGAGAAAAAAAAGTGGTCTCATGTGGGTAAAAGGCTGATTGATTCCATGTTATTTTAGCAGGACATTTGTCAACTTTAGAAATGTCAGCGGTTCGATTCAGCCACACTCACATTGATGGATTGTGGGGCAGCAGGGAATATCTGACAGAAAAACAGACAAAAAAAAACGAGGGGGGGGAGAGACGGAGGAGCAGCGAAGGAAATGAAACAGAAGAGGAAAAGGGGATGATTGAGGAAAAAGAGTGGCGGTGTTACGGACAAAGTCGGAGTAAAAGATGGAGGGGAAAACCCAACAAACAGAACATAAAAAAGAGCCCATTGTTTTCATCAATCAGAAAGCCAGGTTGGCAGACTGAACGACTGGAAATGACTCATACAAACATAATCTAGCTCCAAGAGCCTGTCTGGGTTTGTTTCCTATTAGCGCTTCCTGTGCATCTGCACTCACAGAGTATAGAAATACAGGGCACAGAAAAACCTGAACTGAAGTTACGTTGGGACTTCAGTTTCCTCAGTCATGTTTCCTCAGTTTTCATCTGAATAAACAGACACACATTAGTTGGACTCATCACTCATGTTTACTGCCCACCCATTACCTTCATTAAACCAGATATAATCTCTTCCATGGTTTTAGCTTTAACATATATTTGATCATAAAGTCCTTCTTCTTCTTTTGGCTGCTCCCTTTTGGCTGGCCCACCACAGTGGATCATCCTCATCTGCCACACCAACCCTCTACATGTCCTCCTTCACTACATCCATGAACCTTCTCTGTGGTCTTCCCCTTTTCCTCCTGCCTGGCAGTTCCATATTCAAAACCCTTTGTCCAACCTATCCACTATCCCTCCTCTGCACATTGAGGTCCAAACCATCTCAGCTTCTCTAACTTTGTCTCTAAATCTCTCAACCTGAGCTGTCCCTCTGATGGGCTCATTTCTAATCCTGTCCCTCCTGGTCACTCCCAATGGAAATCTTAACATCTTTAACCCTGCCTCCTTTCTTTTTGTAAGTGTCACAGTCTCTAAACCATACATCATAGCAGCTCTCACTACTGTCTTGTAAACATTCCCTTTCGCTCCTGCTGCTATCCTTCTGTCACAAATCACCTCAACATCTGACACTCATCTCCACCCATTCCACCCTGGCTGCACTCTCTTCTTCATCTCTCTTATGTACTGTACATTGCTTTGGATGGTTGGCCCCCTGGTATTTAAACTCATTTACCTTCCTTGTAGCGTCACTGTTACGCCTGTCTCCCTCTCATTCACACACATATATTTTGTCTTGCTTCAACTAATTTCCGTTCTTCTTCTCTCCGGTGCATACCTCCACCTCCCCAGGCTTTCTTTCACTTGCTCCTTACTCTCCCCACAGATCACTATGTCATCTGTGAACGTCATAGTCCACAGAGACTCCTGCCAGACCACATGTGCCATCTCTATCCCTCTGGAGTTACTACAGCTTTGTGCATTATCTTAGTGTGACCTGATGATGGCACCAGAGGAAAATTAGCATCTTTTGTTCTAAACTTCAGTCCAGCAGTAGCTGTGGGGACATTTGACTTAAACACATACAAATGTGCAAACAAAATGTGGACCTTAAACCGGCACTTAATAAAAAGGGTTCCAGGGTTAATGTCTTTACTCTTTCATCTTGTTTGAATAGATTGTGTGACTGAATTTCGGGCTGTATTGGCAAGCTTTATACTGTTGCATACTTGACAATGTTTGTGGGTGTGTATGTTTGCTTGTTCATTCATGGGTCACCCACTTTGTACTGCAGTCTTTCTGCTTTGTTGGATGCATAGAAAGAAGACAATTATCTAAAGCCTATGATCCAGGACTCGCTGTGCTCTGCTTATTAGAACTGGTCTAACACACTACAGCTGCACCCAGTCATTGCGATATGGAAATTTGGGGGCATGCACACACACACACACATCAAAACACAAACACACAAAGTCACACACAAAAAATGTACCATCAGATAAGAAAGAAGAAAGCAGGCAAGATATATTTTATCATCCACATGACTAATAGACATGATCTCTTTCCAAGAATTTGTACTGAAAAAGACATCCAAAAATTTCCCAATTTACTCTGAATTAACACTTTTTTTGTTTGTTTGTTTGTTTTTTCATTTCCAATGCATTAGGGTGTCTGCTGCTCCACCCTCCTCCCCACCCAGCCATCAGGCTGCTTTTTAAAAAAAAAATTAACTGTGTTAATATTATTCTGTTTGGGTGCTGTCAAAGGTTCGTTTTGTTGCTGTTTGTTGTCGGTTTAAAACACGGACATGCAAATTTATAAGGAAATTAAATCCTGCCAATGCCCACCTATAAATCTAACCATTTGAAATATCCTTAAACCACCAGTACCAAGTGAAATAAAGAATTGAGGGCATTTATAGGACTTATTTTTATTCCTTGGCATTTATCCAACAGGTCATTGTGAAAAGTATGTCATAAAAACCGCCTAAGGTAAAGAAGTCAAAGTATTAATGGCAGTTTCATTCGAAATGGCAAAAAAAAAAAAAAAAAAAAAAAACTAGGTAAAATGAAAAGAAGAAAAGGATGCATTTGATTGAACTCATGTGAAGGGCATTGCCTTTTACGCTGCTTTGAAAATGTGCTACAACAGATTTTTTTTAGGACATAAAGAACAAAAGCTGCTGGGGTCATGCTAATCTTAAAAAGAATGTGAACACGGAACTGAATTTTGATCAGTTAGTAAATCCAAAGATGTGATAGTTTAACATTAAACAAACAATCTCTAATCTAAAATTGTGATTAGATCAACTTGTGTGGAAAAAGATACATCATTTCAATTCAATCCCCACATTTTAGTCAGACTGTCCAAGCACAAATCCAGATGCTTAGTTGGCATAGATGTTACATGCAAATAATGCTGCAAATGCTCTGCAGGCATCAGCAGAAAGTTTTCTAGGAGACAGTGATGCAAAGTATTTACTGAGTGTAAGTGAGTAATTGTGAGTGTACGTGATTGACATAATTAGGTTTTGGAGTCTGTGTCTAACTTACAGTTATTTCGGTGACGGCAGTTCTTGCATCTTGCAATTCACCCAAAGCTCTAAGACTAAGTCATATGAATGCAAAGATATATGTAGCTACTGGCAACATATAAGAGGCAATTACTCAGTCATTTTGGAACCACATCATGTGGACTGTCTTCTTGCTGTATTTCCATTGTTCTTCACAATCAGCAGCCAAATACCCTCTTGTCTTCACTGGCGTAAATAATACAGTTATTACAGTTTAGATTTTTTAGTGTAATGGTTCTTCAAAACAGTGTTTGAAGTACAGCTGTAACTAATGATGGCGAAGTTCCATTAATTGACCCAGGAAGCCTCTATGGTGGCCCAGCACCAAAAAAAGCAGAACCTCTCCAAAGCAAATGCAGCCAGCTATTACTAATACACCTGTGCCTTGCTTACTGAAAGTCTAATGTGAAAAACATCTGCTGGAACACTTGAATAGGTCAGAGCCAGCATTGCTGTTATTAGTAACATATGTCCTTTTACAGCTTAGAAAAGTCTAAATGTTTCTTGTGAAGGGAACTAATCAATCACCTCTAAAATATTCTGTTTCCAGGTTTGTTTGTATTCTATTCTATTCTATTCTATTCTATTCTATTCTATTCTATTCTATTCTACTCTACTCTATTCTATTCTATTCTATTCTATCTACTCTATTCTATTCTACTCTACTCTATTCTATTCTATTCTGTTCCTCCCGCAGTCCGAAGACATGCAGTTAGTGGGGTTAGGTTAATCGGTGAGTCTAAATTGGCCGTAGGTGTGAATGTACGAATGGTTGTCTGTCTCCGTGTGTGTGCCCTGCAACAGGCTGGTGACCTCTCCAGGGTGTATCCCAACTCTGGCCCTATGGTAGGTTAAAACCATACAATAATGCAGAGAAAAGCCAACAATCAAAACAAGCCCCTAGGAGCAAGCAGGTGGTGATGGTGGGAAGGAAAAACTCCCTTTTAAGAAGAAGAACCAGGCTCAGGGAGGGGCAGCCATCTGCCGCAACCAGTTGAAGATGAGGAAGGGAGACGGGACAGAAGACACAGTGTCGAAGAGAACCAGAGATTAATAACTAATGATTAAATGCAGATGGGTTGTATAAACACAGAGAGTGAAAAGAGGTGAGTGAAAAAGAAATACTCAATGCATCATGGGAACCCCCCACTCCCCCAGCAGCCTAGGCCTATTGCAGCATAACTAAGGCAAGATGGATGGTGTAATTGAAATTACAAGCAGTGGCATCTCTCTATACAGAAACACCTGGGCCTGCAATATATAATCTAAAGTTAAAGAATCACTTGATCATAAAATGCTTGAGGGTGGAAGGCAGTCAAAGATTGATGATGGTGTTCATTTTTCTTTAGTGATTACACAGAGGCACGCACGCACACACAAGTTGGATGATACATGTATACACACTGCTCAAAAGAAGTAAAGAAACACTTTTTAATCAGAGTACAGCATCAAGTCAGTTAGAAACTTCTGGGTTATTGATCTGGTCAGTTAAGTAGCAGACGGGATTGTTAATCAGTTTCAGCTGCTTTGGTGAAATTAGCAACATGTGCACTAGAGGGGCGACAATGAGAAAACCCCCAAAACAGGAATGGTTTTACAGGTGTTGTTCCCCTCCTCATCTTTTCTGACTGTTTTTTCACCTGCTTTGCATTTGGCTATGGTCAGTGTCACTACTGGTAGCATGAGGTCATGCCTGGACCCTACAGAGGTTGCACAGGTAGTTCAACTCCTCCAGGATGGCACATCAATACGTACAATTGCCAAAAGGTTTGCTGTGTCTCCCAGCACAGTCATAACAGCATGGAGGAGATTCCAGGAGACTGGTAGTTACTGTAGGAGAGCTGGACAGTGCCAGGATCTACTCCTTTGTGCAAGGAGGAACAGTATGGGCACTACTAGAGTCCTACAAAGTGACCTCTCGCAGACCACTGTCTGTTTCTGACCAAACAATCAGAAACAGACTTTATGAGGGTTGCCTGAAGGCCCGACATACTCTAGTGGGCCTGGTGGAGTCTGATTGGCATTTGCTATATAATATCAGAATTGGCAGGTCCACAACTGGCACCCTGTGCTTTTCACATATGAAAGCAGGTTCACCCTGAGCACATGTGACAGATGTGAAAGGGTCTGGAGAAGCCGGAAGTGGGTCCTCTGTTCCTTCTGGTGCATGGCAATGCCCGGCTTCATGTGGCAAGAGTATGTAGGCAAGGAATTGATACCACTGACTGGCCCCCACGCTCGCCTGACCTAAATCCAATAGAACTCCTCTGCAACATTATGTTTTGATCCATCTGACACCACCAGGTTGCACCTCAGATTGTCCAAGAGCTCAGTGATGGCCCGGTCCAGATCTGGGAGGAAATCCCCCAGGACACCATCTGTCGTCTCATTAGGAGCATGCATACAAGCATGTGGGGGATATACAAACTACCAAACACAGTTTTGAGTTGCTGCAATGAAATTTTGGTAAAATGGACTAGCCTGCTGCACCATTTTTCACTTTGATTTTCGGGGTGTCGTTGAATGGAAGTATTCAAGTATTTTGTCCCAGGGTGATAAGAAGTGACAGTCAGCTGCTAAGAAGAAACCCATAAAAACCAAGTACAACTCCACTGCAATGGTGTGGAGGCAAGAAAGAGGAAAATGAGTGCTATAGGTTCAAAACCAAAACTGCACCTGCTATATTTATGGTAAAACTGTTACAATAGACAACGTTAAAATGGACAGCACTTCTGGGTTTGAGAAGTGCACCCAATGAGGAGGGCACTAAACCTGCCCAGCAGGGGGCGAATCATGTGATTACAAAAAGACTTTCAATAGGCATCAGATAGACCCAGGTGGTGCTCGAGCACCTACCTTTTTGGCCTCTTATTTGACAGGGAAATAAGACAGTTTTTCCCCTCAAATTTTATAATTTGATTTTAAATTTGACCATGGCATGGCATGGTTGGGCTCTCCCTGACCCACAGAGTGAGGAGCTCAGTCATTCGGGAGGGGCTCAGAGTAGAACCACTAATCCTCTACATTGAAAGCAGCCAGCTGAGGATGCTCGGGTATCTGACTAGGATGCCACCTGGACACCTTCTAGATGAAGCATTTCAAGAGGGAGGTCAAACATAGGCAATAATAGCCCACCAGTAGCTTATGAAAAACAGACTAGTCTGATTTAAAATGTACAAGTGAAGTCTGTCAGGCTCTTTGTCTGACAACAGAAAGAATTACATGATCATTAGTCTATGTAAGTATTTGAGCATCAGGAACATTCCGAAACATTAGTGTAGTGGTTTCTACATGCCTGACATGTGAAAGATTCCTGATTAAATTCCAGAAGGAGACACAATCCCAGTCTCAGAGGGTCACAAGCTAATATACTCCCAAGCTTGGATAAATGGGAAGGCTGTATCAGGAAAGGCATGTGGCGTAAAATCTGTGTCAAATCAAGCATGCAGATCCATCCGCTGTGGTGACCCCTTGGAAAATAAGGGAGCAGCCAAAAATACCTTGTAGATACCAGTCCTCAATCTATCCATCTGAAATCATACATGTCAGCTTGTATAGCATTTCCTCAAATCTTATGGATTTTTCATCATTTTCATTGCTTACAGGTGTAGTCAAAAATCCTTGGGATTATTAAAAATTCACAAGCACACACGGTGTTGGAAGAACACACTCAGGCACAAGCGAACCAAGTGTCTGGTGCTGCGAGTGCTTAATGAGGAAGAGCTATCGCTGAGTGGACTGTTCAGGGGCACAAATAAGAGGAAAGAATATGTCAAAGTCACATCTCAAGCACACGAGACATGACTAACAGCATGTAGTGTGTGTGAGTCAGGCCTGCTGCGGAGGAAAGAACAGCCAGAGATGATGGAGTCAGTTCGGGTGTGACTAACTAGTCTGGATAATTTGCCTGACTGAAGTATTACCACACATTCATAGAAACAGTAAGTTTAAAAATGCCTAAGTGCACACTCAAAGTCAGCTCCAAGTTTTTTTGTTTTTTTTACCTCAAATATTAATTATTTCATTGCAGATTAACTCTTAATGGTCATGTACAGTATTGCTAGTTGCATCACAAGGCCGAAAAAAGGACAGGCAGGCAGCAGAGTAACAGCTCTCTTCTGTCCTGGATCAGGCCATGGCGTATGAGGGAAATCCATAAGTATGTAAGCAAGTAAAAGGTGTGCTATTCTGTGCAGCTTAATTTTTTTAAAAATAAATACTTATGTGCCCTTTTCTGGCTTGAGCCTTACCCCCCCCCCCCCACCCAAATGCCTGTGCATGGCATTGTATAGATGTTTATGACAAAAAGAAAGCCTTCAGTTCCCTTGATCTGTGACCTCAGAAAACACTTTCCAGATTGTTTTATGGCCTCAGTTGATAGTCTCACATTGTAATGAATACAACATGATCAAATTGCTTTGCAATGTGGTATAGTCAGAAAATCTGGAGACTATATAAGCTAAATGCAAGATTGCAAGGAGATGTTTTTCTTTTCTTTTTTTTTTTTGGTAATGTAAATGTACTCTAATGAGTCAGTTTTCTAGGTACTTCCTACTGTTATGTAAACAATTGCTTTTCTTTCTTGTAATGTAACAAACTGCTTTTAGGAGTTACCTTTAGCCAACAGAGTTGGTTGTATCCGGTACCAATTGATATCTGGGTACGAATTACAACTGACAGATTGCATGGCATTGATGATGACTTTAAATGGCAGAACAAAGATTAAAGTAATGGGATGATATTAAAAATGGTTGACATGCAAAAATAGAAGATGATATCACAAACTATCTGATAGGTGATTGCAATAGATTCTCATGCAGCCCTGGATATCCTTTTATCTCCTAAGAATATCAATTATTAGAATCCATTTTGGTCCTACTGTGGCTTCTCCTTCTTCCTTTGTGCTTGTTTACAGTTTGGTCTGCCCTTTCTTCTGATTATGTTTGATCAGATTTGTGGTATTATGACTGTAGCAGACAGCCTTCCCACAAATATCACAGCTGGCGACATTCTTATTAGCAGGCCAGTCAAAAAAAAAAAAAACTTGTAAGAATACATTTTCAGGCAGAAACCAGCTGGGGCACTGTGGCCAGGTAATGGACAATCTCTTTGTTTACTTCAGTAGATATAATGTTGCTGTGTGGTCTCAATTCCACAGTAAATAGGAGAAGAATGACTTTATTTTGAGGGGGAAAAAACAAAGAAAGGAGAAAACAAGTATATACTTGTATTCTTCTTTCTTTGTTTTTGTGGTGTCCGGGTTGTTGGAGAAACTGGACCATAATTACACCCAAAAGACATGTTCATTATTGATTGTGTAGGTGTGCAACTGATAAAGTTGTTGAAACACGGTTACTGGATTATCAGTAATTCAATAATCAAAATCAATAATTTTGGGAGTTAAAAAAAAAAACTCCTGAAGGTTTATACAAGTAATTAATTAATCATTAAACATTTGCCTTCAGAAATATAAAACTCATATCCATCTCCTCTTTCTTTTCGAGTGCAATCCCTGAGTACAAGCTTGTGCTTGTGCCTGTGTAAGTACAGTGATATCAGACACATGGAAGTGTCCAAGAAAGCCACTGACTCCACCATGATATGACCACAAACGCTACCCACCAGTGACTTTGGGAGAATGTAACAACAGAAGTGAGAGCTTTGGTGCTCTGTCTTCCTTCATAAATTCCACTATGGATGATGCCACTATGGATGATGCCACTATGGACGTGTCACAGGAGGGCAAGGTTTCTGGGCCAAAGACAACACCACCATTAAAAAAGACTGAGTACTTCGTGGCAGAAAGAGATTCCTCCTGTGACCATTCATTGCAGTCCACTTGGGAGAAAACCTGAGGCATTCAATGTCAAACCACTGATATCAGGTGTCGGTGAAAACAATGGTGCACCAGCATTCACAACCACATTATTCTCAGTACAACACAGAGATGCTGAGGCAATAAAAATGGCTCACATCACAATGTAGTAACATAACTTTAGAAAAAAAAACACATAATGGGACAGGCTCCAGCTCAACCGTGAATTGGATGAGCGGAAGAAGATGGCTGGATGGATGGATGGATGGATGGATGGATGGATGGATGGATGGATGGATGGATGGATGGATGGATGGATGG
>JAVDPK010017905.1:0-11590 GCA_034780415.1 Cichlasoma orientale | reverse complement strand
ACACAGACACACACACACACACACACACACACACACACACACACACACACACACACACACACACACACACACACACTTGGACAACCATACAGTACACACACTCAGTGTCCATGAAGAAAGTCTTACACATTCACTGTCACACAGACACACACACGTTCACACACATTCAGCAGCCTCCAGCACCTAACACCAGCTGCTTTATTGCTCACTGACATTTTCTCTCCTTTCTGTCTCAGTTTTCCTCGCTGCTTAGAACACACACGCACACGCACACACACACACACACACACGCAAAGACAATAACAGAAAAATTGATATCCAAGAAACCCATAGCCTTACCATACCAACATGTGATTTGTGTTCCCTGAACAGCACAGTATAGCTCAATAAAAATTGCTCTTGTTCAGCAATGCAGATAATACACCTTTAGCGCCTGAGGGACATGCACCCATTTTTGTACCTTCGATATTTAGGTAGTAACTTGCTTCAGTGTTTGCTTGCTGCTTTCCACTTCGCCCCTTTTATTTTTCTTATTTAATTTGCTTTACCTGTTCCTTCTCCTACCTTTAGAGCCACTGCGGGTCAACTTGTCTCCCAAAAATCTGAAGACAGGGATCAGCAGTACTGTCATCCTTTCCTGTGCTGTCCAGGGTTCTCCCCACTATACTGTGTCCTGGTACCGCAACACAGAACCTGTTTTGCCTGATCAGCACTTTTCCATCCAGGGTGCTCACAATGAGACGCTGTTCATTTCTGCTGCACAAAAAAGACACTCGGGTGCTTACCAGTGCTTTGCCACACGCAAGGGCCAGACTGCCCAGGACTTCTCTATCATTCTCCTAGAAGGTATGGAAAGGGGTCATCATCGTGTTGGTGTGCAATTTTATGTTCATGTACCTACTGCCCAGGTGTATTAAACTTCTGCCAGAGTAAGAATCTCTTTTGAGTAAGATAATATTTACACATGGTTTGGAGAACATAGTTACACTGTTCAAAAATGCTGGTAATCAAATGATATTATGCTTGCACTTTTTTTTTATAAGAAATTGTATGTCTGTTACTCAAAACTGTTCATATATAGAAAAAATAAAGAGCAGATCAACTACTTTTTGTTATTTACTGTTATGCATATACTGTTACAATGGGTCATATTAACCCTCTGAAGTCTAAGGAGTTTTTGTTGAAAATCCCAACCCCAATCCTACCCCTAGCCCTAGGCAAGAGGTAGTTTTTATTGAATTGTTCTCCCAAGTCAAATAAAATATTAATTCTAACTGACACACATGAAGAACTATAGATATTTTCCCCCAAAAAGTCTGCTTTGCCTTTATCCATAAGGGTTAGGGTTAGAGTGACCAGCTATGATGACTATAACCGATCTCAGATGGTTAAATATGGCCAAAGTTTTACATAATAATGTCAACATACAGTACTGTGAAAAAGTCCTGAGCCGCCCCTAATTTCTCTACATTTTGCTTTCAAGGTGCCAGCCTTTATTATAATTTTTAAGCAATCATGCAAAGTTACTCTAACAGAATCCAAGAATAAAAATATGGAGCAGGAAATTAGCTTAGAGAGGAGCAAAAGTAACAATTGTCTTCCAAATTCACACTTCACATCTCTTGTGATTGTTTCTCAGATGGCACACCCCGTATTGTTGCCTCCTTCAGTGAGAAGGTGGTAGTCCCAGGTGAACCCTTTTCCCTGATGTGTGCTGCCAAAGGAGCGCCTCCACCCACCATCACCTGGACCTTGGACGACGAGCCCGTGGCCCGAGATCTGTCACGTGTCAGAGCCAGTCAGTACACACTGTCTGACGGCAGCACCGTGAGCCACGTGAACGTCAGCAACCCACAGATTCGTGATGGTGGAGTGTATCGGTGCGCCGCACGAAACTCAGCCGGTAGTGCTGAGTACCAAGCGCGCATAAACGTAAGAGGTGCCTGTCTACTTTTCAATATCAGTCATACAGAGGCTTCTCATAGCCTGACCCCTACCCCACCCTTTCCTGTACCCTTCTATATCTCTACCTCTATCTCTGTATGTGTGTTTTGCTTCCTCATATATATGTATATATTTAGATTTTCCTTTGTTCACTTTTTTTATTTATTTTTTTGTTGTTTGTCCATCTTCACGCCTACATATTAATCTTTCCAGGCAGTGTTTTGTTTCTCCAGGAGCCCATATATTCTATCTGTCTCTCTCTCTTTATTTCTGTGTAGTCTGTCTCCTCCAGCTTAGCGTCCTGTTTGCTGATTTGCTGTAGCTCTGCACATATGGTCGTGTGAACTCGCACATGGATAAAAACAATACACCAAATCATCCATCAACTTTATCTACGTGCATGCACACCAGACTGTACACACATAGGCATGCTTGCAGGTAGAGAGAATGTTCAAATAGAGACTTTGCAGCTTTATATTGTGAGTTGTTAATGGAGAAGAAGTGACATTAAGGACATGACATAAAGGACAGAGATGGAGGTCAGACAGAATACATGAAATGGGAGAAGAATGAAAGAAGAGAAGTAGCAGTGTATGTTGAGGGAGTGATGGTAAACTCTGGTGACAGGACAGGTGATGTCACTGTCGTCTGAGATGACAAGAATGAGGAGTGACACCACTGAACAGGGCTGTATCACTCTCTGTCTCTCTCTCTCTCTCTATCTCGCCTTTCATTGTCCATTGGTGAAATGCGTAGTTGTGACATGTGAGTCTGCTCGAAGCAGACATGCCAGAATGATCATTGGAGTGAGAATGAGCCCCGCTGCCAGAGAGTTTCAGGCCTACATGCAACACAAACTGACACAAATACAGCCACGACACATACACGGACACACATTCAGAAATGCAGCAGCGCAGTACTATGCTGATCCACTCACTCAAATGTGATACACCCAACTTATCTCATTCAGT
This sequence comes from Cichlasoma orientale, assembly GCA_034780415.1. NCBI lineage: Eukaryota > Metazoa > Chordata > Actinopteri > Cichliformes > Cichlidae > Cichlasoma > Cichlasoma orientale. Next base: position 8,675 of record JAVDPK010017905.1, on the reverse strand, counting down.
GAGGGACCCACAGCAAGCAGTCTGAGCCACACAGACATAGCTGAGCACACACGTGTCACACAAACACCGTATCTGTGTTTGTGTGCGACGGTGCTACTGAATAATACATCTTTGACTCGTCAGAGCTGCGACTTCAAAGGTAGGCACACACTGCGAAAGTGGGGGGAGAGAGAAGGAGACGTAGCGAGAGGTAGGGGGACTGGAAGGAGAGACAAAAACAAAGATACAAGATGAACAGTGGTGAGAAGGTCAGAAAAGAAGTGACAGATGATTGAGTGATAGCTCCCAGGGTCTTCCAATAATGCTAAACAGAAATACATTTTGTGTCTGTCTGACTGTCTGTCTGCTTGCCTGCCCACAGCCTTCTCTGCCTTTTGGCAATAATTCATACTGAAGCAGTCAAGCTTTTTACTAGTTACCTGTTGTGGTCACTGTTGCAGTCTCACTATTGCATGCATGTAGCATAACCCTCACGGATTTTCAGGACAATTCTCAGTGCAAATGTTTTCAGGTTATAAAAAACTAATAAATCAACATGTCTGTTGCAATACCCAGGACGTCAATTATATTAAACCTAGGTGTGTTTAAATGTCAGTAACATTAAATAAAATTACCATCTCTAGCCCAATTTGACCTGTAAACAACAACATTATTGTTGCTGCACTGACGTGTGGAATTCCTGTGTTTCTAGTTTGAGTTTGGTCCTACAGGAAACAATCAGAGGGACATAGACATGAGCCATAAAGTTTTTTAATCAAATTTATGCCCTGTCTAAACCTGAAACTTTCAAAAGCCTTTTTTGTTCATATTTATAAAGCTAGCTTAGTAAAGGCCTTAGTATGTGTAATGTCTTAGGTCTTAAACCTAAAAATCCTTAAGACCCCACACGTGTGTGGAACATATTTTCCAGAGAAAGCATCTGAGGGTGGGAGGGTTTTAGTCTGGATAGTACTGCTCAGAAACAGTTTCCACCAGTATGATTTTAGAAAAGACACTCTTAACACTGAGGCAGGCCATTTTAACCTCTCTTTCTCCCTCTCCTCTGCAAGCCTTTCTCCTCTTCTGTCCACTCCCTCTCCCCAGCTCCCTTCCCTGTCACCCTCCCCGTTATTCCTAAAATTCCCGTGACCTGCTTCTGACACCGTCAATTAATACACTTCTTTTTCCCCCTCTCTTCCCTCTGATCAACCCATCTCTCTGTTTTTCCATTTCTTTCCCTATTTTCTCCTCGCTCGCTCTCTCCATCAGGTCCTCCAAGGATTCGACCGATGAAGAATATCACTGCAGTGGCAGGAAGAAACTCTTTCATAAACTGCCGTGTGATTGGGTACCCTTATTACTCAATAAACTGGTACAAGGAGGGACTTCTACTGCCTGACAACCATCGCCAGGTAGAGTTAGCTCGCTACATTTTTTTGCTCCAAAATAAAGAAATAGATAAATAAAAATACATCCTTGCATTGGTTTTTCATACAGCACTATATAACATTTATTCTATAAACATATTTCTCACACTTTATATAGATTAACTGCAAAAGGCTCATGTTCATCTAGCCCATTGTACAGCTGTTATTTAGAAATATTGTATAATTACTGTGTGCATCATAAAACACTGAACCTCATAACTTTATAGAGTAGTCATGTATTGTTTTTCAGTCTATCGGAAGGATAGCTAGACAATAATACAAATATTTGCATGCATATCAATACATTTGTATTAGAATGTTAAATTTAATTTCACATATCATAGGTTTACATAGAGCAGGTGACCTTTATGCTTCCCACGTCTATTTAATGAAAGCTCAAGCAAGCATTTAACCATAAAAAAGGAATTTCACTGCCAGAAACACTGTGGTAATGACCAGTGCCGTCGATAGGCCCTGTGTCACTTTTTATTGCGTGATACAGGCCTGTTAAATTATTCTGTTTTGCTCCTATTTGATTTATTGGTACACAGAAAAAATACTGGATGCAATCTGGAAACTCTAAAAAGAGGAGAAAAAAATGAGGGGGCAAAGCAAGTATGTCTCACATGTGTGAGCCATACTTGGTCTTAGCATCCTCTCACTTAAATTCAATACTATTGATGTCTTTCCAGGTGGTGTATGAGAACGGGACTCTAAAGCTCAGTGATGTTCAGAAGGGGATGGACGAGGGCGCCTATGTCTGCAGCGTGCTCATCCAGCCACAACTCTTTATCACACAGACTGTTTATGTTACTGTCAAAGGTAAGTCACAGAGTTCACAATCTAGAAAGTGATTTTTGGGGAAGGCTTCATTGCCGAACATTAAAAGCCACATACAGTAGGAGCATTACAATGCAAGAATGCATATAATCTTCTTAGTGGTTTAAGTTGTGTAAATAGAAAATAGATTAATGTACTACCGTACCATACCACTTTAATTATAAAGCAACAACAGTGCTGACCAAAGTGCTGTACAAAATAACACCAAACATAAAAGACAGGTCAGAGGGTAAAAGATACAGAAACACAATAGAGCTGTAGAGGTTAAACAATTAAGAAATACAAAAAAAAGATATAGAACCAGAATTGATAGCAATCTGGCTTTGTTTCACTGTGTCGCAAAATAAAAGAAATTATGACTGCTAATGAGAGTGATTGTAAGAGGCATGAAAAGAGAGCAACACTGGTTTGAAGCAAGATGGTGTGAGTGAAGCAGAGGGAGAAGACAGAACAAAGCTGTATGCATTGCCTCTAATAACCCCTGATTAAGGGGCGGAGTGGCCTAGTGTGAGCTCTCAACCACTCAGCAATTACATAGACCAGGAGAGCTATTGTATACGATTTGTGTGTATGCATATCATACTCGTGTGTGTGTGTGTGTGTGTGTGTGTGTGTGTGTGTGTGTGTGTGTGTGTGTGCGCGTGTGTGTGTGCGTGTGTGTGCCCGTGTGTGTGTGTGTGTTCTCAAATGATAAGTGTGACTGTGTATTCTGCATGTCACCTTGTATGTTATTTGGCTCTGTTCTCAGCTGCAACAGAATGACGTGTTTGTTTTAGGAAGTTGTCGAGTCTGAGTGTGGCGCGTGTGTGTTTCTGCTTGACATTGGCGTGATGCCTGAAATTTATGGAGCTCGGTGGTCTGCGCATACATGCGCATGTGAGTATACAGGCACACTTGCGTGCTCACTCGTGTGCATGCACACATTTGCCGGGTTTAGGTATGAGCTTGTATGAATGCGTGCTCGTCATGTCTTTGATTTAATTAGATGAATTTTAACGAGGCCCAGATTAAATCCCCCAGATGTCTCAGCTGTAGCCCCCTACCCCCTACCACCCCCCCCACCAACAACCACCCCTCATCCCCCACTCCAAACCACCACCATCACCTCTGCCGGTATCCATAGTAACACTCTTCTTCCCCCTGTGGATGGGGCTCTAATTAGAACAGCTATTATGGGCTGGCTTTAGCAGGGCAGGGTGGAGTGGAGTGGAGGGGTTGGTAGGGGGCAGAAGCGGCTGCAGAGTGGGTAGTGGGCTAGTAGGCCGGGCTACAGAAGCTTTGGGAGTGCAGGCTTAGATGAAAGACTCAAGAAATCATGTTTTTGATCTCCCGTAGTCGCAGAGACAGTTGGACCACTGGTTTACCAATCAGTCTGTCGACTGAAAATGATAGATTCTGAACCATGCCCAATCTAACACAGTCTTTTTTATCTCTTCACTGTTTTTCTCATTTCACCTCGTCTCCCTTTATACCACTCACTCTCCCACTTCATGTCCTCTCAATGCCCCTGAATCTTCAAAACTGTGTCTGCCCATATCCTCTCTATGTCCTCACATTTGACTTCCTCTCTCTTTTCGATACTTCATTTATTCATATCTGCCTACAATCTGTGTCTTCACCTTTTACTCACCCTGTTCATTTACACAACCGTCTAACTGTTTTCATTCATCTATTTTCTTTATTTTCATTCCCTCTTTGCCTTATTCTGACTTCTCTATATACACCCTTTATTTCACCCTGCTGTCTGTCCTTGCCTTTTTATGTGCCCTTGCCTTTTTTCTTTTCCACTCTCCTTCATATCTTACTTATTTTATTTCATTTTATTAATTCTCCCATACTTTGTCTCTGCATATCTATTCACCCTCCCATTCCCACGATACCTTGGACACGGTATCACTCTCATTGTTTTGGTCATTTTTTTGCACTCATTCATCCTCTGTCTCTTTCTTTTCTACCTCTCTCAGTTCCTCCACTGATCCAGCCATTTGACTTTCCGCCAACTTCCATCGGTAAATTGATGTACATCGCCTGCGTGGTGTCGTCTGGAGACATGCCCATACGCATCACGTGGCGCAAGGATGGCCAGGAGATCGTGCCCTCTTCGGGCATCACTATCGATACAAAGGAGTTCATGAGCTCCCTCCAGATATCCAAGGTGTCTCTCAAGCACAATGGCAACTACACTTGCATTGCCAGCAATGATGCTGCCACTGTCAGCACAGAGAGGCAGCTCACAGTTACAGGTAAGAAAAGAAAGGGAGCAAAAGAGAGAATACAAAAGTGATATTTAGAAAGGGATGAAGGACAAATGAAGGAAAAGTAGTACTTCAGAGATTTGGTATTCCACTTAAATAAAGATGGGGGACCTGGATGATAAAAATAAAAATGGTCAAAAATGAAACAGCAGCACTGATTTGCACTGGATCCTTCACTTCTAATTTTAATATTCTAATACCCTTCTTACTTAGTGCCACATTTTTCAAAACATAACACAACAAAATTAGAAGACTTTTTTTTAAAGTATTAAGGGACCCCTGCACATCCTAAAAATGTTTGATTTTTCTCTCTTTGTTAAGATCATAAAATAAGCATCAGTTCATTAACATTTGAAGAAAGGATTATTTTGAAATGCCTGTTTTACTTGTCACTCCTTTCAAAAGCCTTTTTGGGACAACTTGTCAGATATGAGATGAGATGCTACACTTAGGACTGTAACCTCTACAGTGAGAAGATGCAGTGATACTGTTGTGTTGTGGGGGCATTTAGATGGCATGGTTTGTGTACACTTGTCTTCTTAAAGGGAATGGCCACTGAAAGTCAGTACAGAGTGATCGCCTTTCTATGCTAAGTGATATCTCCCAGGACAACAGAGCCCCCATCCATAAATATCGCAAAGGGTCACTGAATAGTTTGTTAAAAATGTATATGAATTATATTCCATGGCTTTTGCAGTCACCAGGTCTCAGCTGATCAGCTTGTTAAACAATGCTCTCCACCAACATCAGATATCAAGATATCAGCTGAAGAGGATTCTTAGTATGACTATAGATGTTACGTTTATTTAATCTATTTTCCCTTAAATTGATACTCATTTGTATTTCCTCTCTAAACTTCATTGAACTTTCATTGAAATAATAACATATTCAAAAATAACTGCACCAGCTACAATGACTACAATAGAAATAACAAACTAAAATTTAATGTATTTCAGTTTTGTCTTTTTCTTCACCTCTCATCTGATCTCTCGCTCCAGTGCCTCCTCGGTTTGTGGTGCAGCCCAACAACCAGGATGGAATCTATGGGAAGTCAGCTATCCTGAACTGTTCTGTTGATGGATACCCTCCTCCTAAGGTCATGTGGAAGCATGCCAAAGGTGCACTAGGTACATGATCTTTATTAGATCTAAATTCTTCATTTATATACTGTGATGTTCCTCTGTCAGCTTGTCTCTGCCCATTGTCATATCCATACAGTGCAGAGTAAAATGCAGATGCTGCCAGTTTACTACATCATAATCACTTTTTCCTTTGCTCCCTCTCTCTTTCTGTCCAGCGGGTATTGGGAACCCACAGCAGTACCACCCTGTGCCTCTGACGGGCCGTATTCAGATCATGAATAATGGCTCTTTACTTATCAGACATGTCCTGGAAGAGGATCGTGGCTTCTACCTCTGTCAGGCCTCCAATGGGGTGGGCTCAGACATAAGCAAGAGCATGGTCCTCACAGTTAAGAGTAAGTATACAAACTTGCACAGGCCAATGTAGCAGGGTACTACGACTTCTTCACTGCATAGATGAATGCAGTGAGGCCATCTACAGTAGGATGCTCAAGTGCTCCTGCTTTGTCAGACTTCATGCACATGCACTCACTATGTCAAACCAATGAGCCAGCTCACAACACTCTCCCCGTGGGCACAACTATACGCACACATACATGCACTTTGAAGACTAGGAGAGCAAAGGTGACCACGGATATAAGAGAAAAACATGCAGTATAGAACAGCAAAAGTGTGTGTGCATCTGCAACAGACACTGAGAACGTGAGCAACTGAGCGATTGATCTTTTGAGTCTTGGGATCTGTCTACAGACGATCAAAATGACTTTGAGCTTAATCATTATCTGCAATCAATGTCTTCAACTTGCCCTCGCCATCAGTAACACCCTATGTAATGCAATGTGAAACTCCACAGGGAGAAAGCATGTGCAAACACACACACACACACACACACGCACATCCACACAGACTGTCAGCATCTAGTAGAGCGTTATATGATGCCAATATATTTTTTAGTATGCAGTACATTGACCTTACAAAAAAATCTGTAATCACGACAGAGATGTCAAGGCTTAATATTCTGGCACCTTTTGACACTTGTACACACAGACACATATAACAAGCTGCACATAAATCTATCTACTAGTTTCATCATGTTTTTCTATCGCAGGGTTGCCCCTTTCTCTCTCTCTCTCGCTCTCCTTCTGGTGTTAGTGTTATTGATTGAACTGTTCCTCTCCTCTGCCTCCCTCAATTCTGTCTGTTTCACTCAGCGGAGAGGGAGGAAAAGAGGAAAAGAGGGAGGGTGAGATGAATAAGTGATGAAAACAAAACAGCAGAAGCCTCCTCAGATCGATATTTTGTGTGTGTGCAAATGAATGTGTGTGCCCGCGTGTCTGTTGCGGAGAGAAGATTGAGTGTGTAAAGGGATTTTGTGTATAGAGTGTACACGAAAGGTAGAGTGTATCGTTTTTGCCTCTTCATTCACCTAGACCCCAATGTTAACTATTGGAGAATGAGGAAGGAGGTTTATTGACTTTACCTCATTGACCACAGCTCTTCATTACTTTACTGCAATGGAACTTGGCTACTGTGAACTCCACATTTTTCAACTGCCAGTTATTCTACCTTACTCTTCTCTGCTATTTCACTTCTTTCTGCCTTTCCACTTAAACCCTGCTTATTATCCACTTACTCTCTCTTTTTCTTCCTCCCTCCCTCTTCCTCTTTTCTCTGCTTCTGTCATTTAACATTCTTCTCATCAATCTGTTTACTGTTGCCATTTCTTCCTGCTTCACCCCATTTGTTCTTGCCTTCTCTTCATCTCACACTCCATTTCCCTCCTCCTACCAGTTCCAGCAATGATCACCAGTCACCCCAACACTACCATGGCTAAGAAGGGTCACGTGAAGGAGCTGAACTGCACAGCCAGGGGAGAATGGCCCATCATCATCCGCTGGGAAAGGGGCGACACCGTCATTGACCCTGATCGCAACCCCCGATACTCCATTACCACCAGTCCCAATGAGAAGACTGATGAGGTGTTGTCTACACTCAAGGTAAAAAAAAGAAATAAAAAGACATATATGCTAGAAGATGTAGTTAATTTCTGATGAAATGTCTCAGTGATTCTTACTCAGTTGACAAATGCATGAGCTTTAAATATTTTCTTTTGAATCGACCACTTACTTTTTCTCCTGTGCACTTTAGTCCTGAATTTTCTACATATTACCCGACAGAAGTGTATGTGTGAACACAAATGTCAGACTTAATTTAGACATTTAACAGTCTTTATCCTGCCAGCTCGCCCGCACAAACACTGTGTGATGTCTGTGCCCATAACTGTCCAGTCCTAAACTTTTGTACCTTCCTTGTCTATGCTCCTTAAGGGTAAGATTAAATCTGTTTGTGTATTTGGATTAGGCCCAGAAGCTTGTGAACATACACTCACCAGTCATTTTATTAGGTACACCTGCACTTGTCAAGTGATTGTTAATGCATATATCAGCCAGTCACATGGCAGCCAATCAGTGCATTTAGGCAACATGAAATCCAAACCGATAATATCCAGTGACCAGCAATTCTCTGGGTGAAAATGCTTTGTTGATGCTACTCAGAGGAGAATGGCCAGACTGCTCCAAGCTGAGGAAGGAAACACTCGTTACAACCAAGGAATACAGAACAGCATCTCTACAACATGTCAAAGCTTGATGCAGATGGGCTACAGCAGCAGAAGAGCACACCGGGTGCCACTCCTGTTAGCTAAGAACAGGAAACTGAGGCTACAGTTCACACAGGCTCGCCAAAAATTGGACAACAGAAGATTGGAAAAATGTTTCTTGGTCTGAAGAGTCATGATTTGTGCTGCAATATTGAGATGGTAGTGTCAGAATTTGGCATGCAGATACGTCTGTGCTTCAGGTGGTGTTGTAATAGTGTGGGAAATATATTCTTTGCACACTTTGGGACTCTTAGTACCAACTGAGCATCATTTAATTGCTACAGCCTACCTGAAAATTGTTGCTGTCCATCCCATTATGACCACAATGTGCCCATCTTCTGGATTCATCTTCTAATGCAGGGCTATTCAATTAGCGGCCCGGGGGCCACATCCGGCCCGCGGACCCCCTTTGACTGGCCCACCCCCCGACTGA
>JAVDPK010017904.1:0-40263 GCA_034780415.1 Cichlasoma orientale | reverse complement strand
CACACACACACACACACACACACACACACACACACACACACACACACACACACACACACACACACACACATTAAGCTCCGTCCGGCGCTGCAGCGCCGGTGATCAAAACATGCCGCCGAACGCATGTTGATGACGACATCACCGACGGACCACAACAAAAACAACAACAGAGCTCAGCTGTTCGACGTAACACCGGCCTGGCTTCTCGGCGGTTTGTATCCGCAGCAGAGGTTTTAGCGCTGCTAACGCGGTCGGTTATAAAGCCCTCAGTTATACTTCGCAATTGGGTTTAATTTTAAGCCCCTTTGTCTTCCCAGCTCTGGATCGAGGGAGCCTGCTCGGCGTGAAGGTACCCACCCGGACTCTTGTTTCCGTAACGGCGCAAAAACAAGCGCATAGTGTCCGCTGCAGTGCGCAGACTGTTAAAGTGTGCGGAAACTGACCGGTTTCATTTGAGAGAAGCTGTAAGGAAGCTGTGCGCGAATAACGGAGCAGTCAAAGCGCCGCAGCTCATGTTACACCGTCACATATGCGCCGCACTGTAACTGCGCACCTGCGCGCTACCTTTATGGATGAGTGTTTGATCAAATTGTAGCTTCACGCTCGTCCAGTTTCTCGGGCATTCATGAGCTGTCTCCTCCTGGTTTTACATTTCTATATTTAATGCTTATTAAATACCTCATGTAATCGTCACAGAAGCCGCAGTTAAGGGTTTATATTGCTCAGAAGTCAGCTTGAAATGCCCCACTGTCCAATTTCTGCATGTATAAAATAATCAAATCATTAAAAAAGGCTGTTTTAAAAGCTTTGTTTTCAGCTGAAAGTTGTCCTCCTGCTTCCATCTCTGCTGAGCTGATGTTCATTCTGAGTTTTCAGGTTGATGTATAGAAGTGATGTGTTTCAGAGTGAGCGTGATTCACTTATTCTTTAAAACATAAAAGCAGTAGGCAAAACTCTAAAACTACAACTCTAATATTTGTAGTGTATAAGTTTCTAATTATTTTGAGTGCTCCGTTTGTGTCGTACAAGCTTTGTTTCCACCTCAGTCACACAAGCATAGAGACGAGTCACTGACCTAAAAGGTCACTGACCTGAGGTGTGTATTTCCTGACTGGTTGGCAGGAGGCTGCTGTGAAATCACTTGCAAAGAGTTGTGCACCAAAAACCTCCCTGTGATTGCTTTGGTCTGCAATCAAGGCTTTAGTCTGTTCTGCCCACCGCAGACTCATGGGTTTGATTTCGAAAAATCAGACAATGTTTTACAATTAAAACACAACACTTTGTGAAGGCAGTGAGCCACAGTCATGTAGACAGTCTGAATAAACCTGTGCAGGAAGCCTCGGCAGGCAGGACGAGACTAAAGCTGAGGACATCTCCATGACATTAACTGCAAACAGTCAGTGTGGTAAACTGCAGGCAGGTTATGGCGTGCAGTGAGAATCATGAATATTGATGATGAGGATAAGTGATGTATCCAAGAGGCACCGTTTAGTGTAAAAATGACACATAATAACTACTGAACGTTAGGATGAATTTGTTTTTGTTTCATGTCTTTATTTTAAGGCGCTGATGCAGAAATGTTTACGGCAAAGTCGGACCAAAACACCACCCGGTGGAGATTCTGACCTCCACCAATGACCACGAATATTCTTTCTTCATCTTTCGTCATGTCGCGACGAAAAAGAACCCTCGTCCCGGTGAGCGGCCGGTGGAAAGCAGCAGACGACTACTTCCCCTTCAACTTCCTGCCGGTAGAGTGCCAGCTGCACGTCCTGTGCTTCCTGAACGAGGTGGATAAGTGCAGCTGCGCTCTGGTTTGCCTGAGCTGGAGCCGCCTCGTGCGCTCGTGGAAGATGTGGCGGGTGGCCGACTACTCCCGTCGCGTCGGCTTCCATCTCGGTCAGGAGGGGCTGCTCGTTTCCAACCGGGAGTTTGAAAGATGGAAATCCTGGGTCCACCATTACACCTACCACCTGATCTCGCGCCGGGCCAGCCTGCTGACGCTGAGGGCAAGTTTCGACCTGGGCGATCGCTGCAACAAGTGGGGCGAGCTGCTGAGCCACCTGCTGGATAACGTCCACTGCAGAGACCTCAGCCACCTCGACCTCAACTGGACTTTTACTCTTCTAGAGCCGCTCGACCTCAGGGTCCACTCCAGCTCCAGTTCACACCAGGATAGCATCACCAAAATGGACAAGGTACTGGTTTCGTTTTCTAAGATTTATCTCATATTGTACAAGTAAAACATTGGACAGCAGAGCTCTGCAGGCCAACGGGCTTCTTTCCTCAAAGAGCTCAGATGGATCTGATCCTGAATCCTTTTAGCAGTCTGAACCTCAAATATAGCATCTGCTCTTCCTGAGACACACACACACACACACACACACTGAGACAAAGACTTTGGCTCATTTTATTATGTAAGTTTTATACGTGATGTGCTTTACATTCAGAATGCCAGGCTGCTTTTCCAAATATGAATCCATAGGAAGAGGACTTTTAAACCATGAGATTCCATTCGAGCCCAGTGAGATCATATTGGAGTGGAGAAGCTTTGGTTCCCGTGTTTGCTGAGAGGCCAGACTCACTGATATCAATCATGATTGACAGCACTAACATGTCACGTGTTTGTCTTTGTCAGGTGACTCGCTTCCAGGAGCTGCTGAGCAAACTGACCCAGAGCTGCCCGCGCATCTCCAAGATGCGGCTGCATTTCGACTGGTCGGATTTGTCCGTGTCGCTGCTCACTCAGTTCCAGCAGCTCAGAGTCCTCGAGCTCAAATACTTCTGGGTCTTTAAATGCGTGACCCCCTCAACGCTGCACATGCTCATCAAGTCCCTGCCTAACCTGAAGTCTCTGACTCTGAACATCGTGGTGCCGCTGAGGAACCTCGGCATCTCCTACACCCTGGAGTCTCAGTCTCTGGAGTTTTTGGATGTATCTCCCAGCCGAGGCTTGGTCTTCTCCTGCCTTAAACTGCCGTCACTGCGTGAACTTCGAGCCAAGAAGGTGGTCCTGCGCGTGACGCTGGACCGCAGGACCAGGCTGCGGATCCAGAGCCGCTGGCCCTGCCTGTACCACGTCCTCCGGGAGGGGACGCCAAAGCTTCAGGCTCTAAACAACGAGCGGCTCCTCCCCACGTGGAGAGAAGAGCGTTACGGGGAGCTAACTGCTATCCTGGAGCAGTCCTGTTACTGTGTTCAGCATCTAGACAGCTGGCTGTGGTAGTCAAACAGTATATGAAGTTCTTACATCTACATTACATTAGCTGGTAAATTCTATAAAGAAGCTAAATATTGTTTTTACAACATGTTTTTACATTTTTTATTATTATTATTTGAATGAACTGAAGACTGAAGGAGAAACTCGCTGCTCGTAGATGCGCGTCGTTTCTAACAGAAAACTGCTGTTCCAGTTACTGACAGGCTGATCAGCCACATCATCCCTTCGATGTTTAGCTTAATGTTGATTGCACTGTGCTGCAGCTGCATCCGCACCAGGAGACCGCCCGCTGGGAGAATAAAGGCAAAATGTTTCAGATGAGTTTTTAAAATCATCATTAATGTGATTTTGATGAGAAAAAAAATTGGCACTAAATTCATTGAAGTGAAGATCTCTGGAGTTTGGCTGAGTCTTAAAATATGACATCATTATTCTGAAATTTTTAACTTTTGGCAGTAAAAAGTAAAAAAATTCTCTGCTATAAAAATATTTTGGCTGGTTCACAACATTTTTTTTTCTCAGTTTTTATTTATGTAAATATTATTATTAAATATTATTTGTTCCCTTCTAAAGACTAAATGTGAGGGTTTGTTTTGCCTTTATTCTCTGGGTCAGCTCACCATCATATTTCCTCCTGTGCAGAAAACAATGTGTACTGTACTGTATTTAGAACTGTCATCATTAGTTTATTGAATTCAGTGGTATTTATTTCCAGCATCGGTTATTAATGTAAACTGATGGGCGGGGCTGCAGAGACGTCTTTGCTGTGTGAATGCACATATTTGAAAGTGTGTGGAAGTTTGAGGTGCAGGATCAGAAGTGCTGAAGCTGAAGCCCATCAGCCGGCTCTCACTCCGAATGCTTCCACACAGCCGGCGTTAAGCCGGTGGAATTCCAATCTCAGCCGGCCGGGAATGCAAGAAGAGAATTATTCCAGTGCTGCGTTATTTTAATCTCTGGGTTTTATTGTCGGTGCGCACGATGTAAACGTGTTTCTCTGAAGAGAGCGAGAGGGAAACTTTAACCCGCCCGTCTTTAAAGTGAAGCACTCCTGATGAATCCTAATGTCTGGAAACGTTTTGCACATTTTCACTGCCGTCACAGAAGGCCGATCATTTCATCTTCAGAGGCAGGCGAGTTCGTGCGCCTGCAGTTCTCCTTCTGGTCAGCAGAGGTCCTCATTATCAAAGATTTGCCCCTGCAGGTTTAAACCTGCGTCAGTGGAGCTGGTGCTTCACCTGATGTGCTCTTTCAAGAACGCTTGTGAACGATGTGGATGTACCAGGGTTTTTGCACTGGTCAGCTGTAACGTTCAGTCTAAGTTACAATCTGAGTAAATGAACACACAGACAGCTGTACTTTTACTGTTCCAGCAGGACACAAAAACAAAAGAAAGTGAGTGAACCCTTTAATTTAGCAACTAATTGAACCTCATTTAGTCTCAATCAGAGACTTAAACTCTTCAGGATTGCAGGCAGTCTTAACTGAAAGTCATTTAAGGTTCACTCGGACATCCTAAAATTTCTGTAGTTTGCTTCATCGTCTCGTTACGCTGCAGCGTCTCTTCAGGTGCTGCCCTCTTAAATTTCTTCATGCACGAGTGTGCCCTGAATGTGTCCATGCACTGAGGTAGCAGAGCGGCCACGAAGCTCCTGCACTACACTTCACAGCCGGGTGGAGGTTCTGTGTTGGCAGAAACACTGTCCCAGAGGGTTTGAGGAATATCCAGGCGTTCTTTTGCAAGCTTGAAACATGAATGAGTGCTCGAGCCAGTGGCAGCGAGTTCTGCTGTTACCCTTCGGGTCCTTTGTCACCGTGTTTATTGCACACTGTGCTCACAGGGTGATGTTTGCAGGACAGCCACTGTTGTAAAGAGGCAGTTTGTGGTCCCTTGTTCTCGTTGGATTGATGAACACTGAGGTATTTAGAAAGGCTTCTCTCTCTCTCCGTGAGGTCCTGTGAAGGTTCGGACTACGGTTCCATCAGCCAGTGTTTCTAGAAAAGAGTTCACACGCTTTCGACCTCATCCGGTAACCGCAGCACCTGAGCTGAGGTCGCTCTGCAGGAGGTCACAGCTGAGAGGTTCAGTACAGCTGTTTGTGTGTTCTTACCTCAGTCACATTGTTTGTCTCTAACTGTGATATTAATGGCAATCAGAGCTTACCCAAGTTTATCAGAATGTGGGATTTTTGGCTTTAAAAAATTGGTCTACCAAATCACGGCAATCAGATAACAGAAATCAGTCCAGGTAAAACAGGTCAAAGAGGATTTACATTTTTTCCAAAAAGTGCCTTTTTCTCTCCCAACAGCAGAGGGGTGGAGTTACCCCAACCCCACCTCTGTGCTGGGCTCAAAGCATTAATGAGTAATAAGAAATCGTCATAATTTAACCTTTATTTTTTTCTTTGCCACTCTATATTTTTGAAAGTGTGAGAGGTTTGTTGACATTTCACAGAATCGTACTGTTCGTGTTGACGTTTGTAACTTCCTGCTGCCGCCCTGCTTCCAGGCATCACGTTAAACAAGTCGTGAAGCTGATGACCTCCCTCCGGCTGTCTGAGGAAGAGCTCTTATTGAGACAGATGTTACAACATCTGCTCCACTTTTTTCACAGAATAAAAATGAGTGTTGCTCTTTGTTTTGTTGTTGCTGGGTTTTTATTTGCTTTGGTGCGCTCGTTACCTCCTGTCATTAATCAGAAGTGATGTGGTTTTAATGTGAAACGGGAATGTGGCCTTGCTCCCTCAGCTGCTCCTCCACCTGACTCCAGTCTCCAGTGTCAGAAACATCTGTACTCGGGATAAATAACCCCGGCCCTCTTTTCCTGCTTTATTCCCATTTTGCCGATCCGTCTCCCACTTGTTCCCTCTCCTGAGTTGAGGAATGTGCGCGCAGTGATCACTCTGGTCCTTGTTCCCCGAGGTCGGAGCTTTCCAGGAAGTCCAGTGATGTACAAATCACTACATTCTTCATTCTCCTCCTCTTTTCTCCCTTTCTGTGTTATCCAGCCCACTCAGCAGCCCTCTCTTTATATTCTTCTCCTGGTGGGAGTTTATCAGCCTTGCAGGGTCTGTGTTTAGACACATCCTGCTGCAGGGACTCGCCCACAGCAGCTGAAGGAAAGGAATCTGCATTTTGAAACTTTGAACACCTTCAGAACGGATGGTGCTGGCTGTGTACCCATTGGGGGATTTTACCGTGTCCAGGGATGTGTGTGATTGTGACGGTTTGAGGAGTGCGTGCTGTGTTCAGGGAAAGGGAATGTGAGGTAGTGTGAGATGGGGTAGGAGAGTGCAGTGTGAGGATTTAGTATTCCTTGAGGTTTACCTAACCCCTGCATTAGTGGCATGACCACAGTAACCACCTCCAGATGTTTGAGAGCACAATCTGATTATTTACAGTGAACGTCGCCCTCTTCGCGCTGCAGTGTACTCTTTGCTCTTTGGCAGTGTCAAAGTTAATGTTTAATCCAAGTACAGACCCTTAATTGCTAAGGCCAAGCCCCGTTTATTGGAGGGAGGTTACACAGCTGTGAGCAGATCAGACCAGCAGCAGACTCACTCAGGGATTCAGATCCAGCAGTCGGGCAGCAGGACCGAAGGACAGCCCAAAGGAAGCAGCCGCAATGCCGCTGAAGTTCGGAATGTCCAAGGCGTTCGCCATCGCCTTTGGTGTGATGACCGTCTCTGCCATCGGCGGCATGTTCACCATGATTATTCTGTACAAGACTGAGACCCACAACATGACCATGACACCACCTCCAACCCAACCGTCCACCACCTTGCCCCCACCGCCAGTCATGCGGCTCCCAAGGACCCTGGTGCCTCAGAACTACGACATCTCTCTCTGGGTTCACCTCTACACCAAAATCATAGTGGAGGGGAACATCACCAATCCCAACATCACTACTCCCAACCAGACCATGCTCTTCACCGGAAACTCCACGGTCCACTTTCAGTGTGTCCAAAAGACTATGAGCATCTTTCTCCACAGCAAGGACCTGGCCGTTGATGCTCCGGTGGTGAGTAACAAAGATAGAAACGAGAACGTTCCCGTTTCTGGATTGAAACACCACGATGATGAAAGCGACTTCCTCGAGGTCCAGCTGAAGGAGCCCTTGGAGGCAGGAGGGAACTACTCTCTGCGTCTGTCTTTCCAAGGAGAGGTCTCAGAAAGTCTCGAAGGACTTTATGTAAGCAGATACACTGAAGGTGACGGTGACTACGAAGACGATCCCAATGCAGACAGGTAAGAAACCTGACGCTCGGTGGAGAGAAGCAATATTAAAATGGCACATACGCCTGTGTGTGTGTGTGTGTGTGTGTTTATATATATATATATATATATATATATATATATATATATATATATATATATATGTTGAAATTACAGGTTAAAAAACTATTTCAAAGCTTAAAGACAAAGATTAAGTTATTTCATAGAATAACATTAGACATTTTTAGGGATTGTGAAAAGGGAAAAATCATATTTAAAAAAACACTTCTGGTTATTTTTACTCTTTGTGTAAATTGTGTTTAGTAAATCTTCTGTTTTAAATGTTAGTTTTCAAAAATATTTATATACCTAAATGTATCTTTCTCCTGGGCAAAAAAAAAAAAGTCTACAATTAAATTAAAAATAACTCTTAAAATTATTTTCTGTTAAGAATATTAAGAAAACCATTTTTAAAAAGTTTAAAGGAAAATAAAATTAGGATGATAAATTCAACAAACAAATCATAAATAACTGTAAAAGTGGTTATTTCATGATTATGTAATTCTACAGGAAAAAGGTCACTGCTACTGTTTATCCTGAAAAACCAGCTCTCGGTATTGGACAGTGATGAAAGTGGAAACCATGTCCTGTTTATTATAAACAAAATCTCAATAAATGTTAATCTGACGACTAGCTGCTTAAACTATCAAATATATGTACCAAATGTAACGAAGTAGCATTCAGAGGAAAAACTGAACTACAGAAACTTTTGAAATAGAAAAAAAAAACTTGAATAATGTTCATGAGTTATCATGAACAGAAACTCAGCGTTTCAGCTGTTACACTGAGAACAGCTGGGTACGAGCATATCCCCTCGAGTCACACCTGTCGTGTTTGCGCACTCGTATGAATTAGAGAAAGGTGAACCCTGCTCACACTCGCGTTAGCGTTCAGTGGGGCTGAGTACTTGCTGTTGTCTCCTGGACTTTGTGATGAAGGACTAATTTAAAACAGGCCCGTACTAAAGCTACAGAGACCCGGTGAGCCTGAGCAGGAGCTGTATCAGCTGTACCGGGGGTGCCAAAAATGAAAGCAGTCTGAGTCGTTGAGTTTGACGCCTGCGGGCTGTGCCTAACCCTGAACAAAGCTCCATGATGTGTCCTCCTTCATAGACCTGAAGTCTCTCTGTATCCATAGATTCCTCGCTGTCACCAATCTGCAGCCAACAGATGCCAGGAGAGTGTTTCCTTGTTTCGATGAACCCGACATGAAGGCTGTGTTTCAGCTCACCGTCATCCACAGACCAGGAACCAAAGTTGTGGCAAATGCGAAAGCTCTCGGTAAAAATGAGCTCTTCTGCTAACATGAGCTGGAGCTCGTCTGTTCGGAGCAAACTGTTAACTTTAATAACAGAATTAAAAGATATCCTCACTTGTTCCCTTCTTTCAGGCGACAATACAGAGGAATGGAAATACACTTGGTTTGATGCAACACCCAAGATGTCGACCTACTTGTTCGCCTTCATGGTGGTTAATAGCAGCTTCGCTTCGACCCCCTCTTCAACTTCAGAAGATCGTGTGAAAATAAATGTAGGCCGCGTGTCCTGCAGCATGAATTTAATGCACTGTTTCAATGACCAGACCCGACACATCACTCAGTATTATGATTTCTCTTTGACCCGCATGACTGCTGGTTCGAGCTAAGGTGAAAAAATTAAAGCCTGTGTTTGGTTCATGCAGACGTACGCTCGTTCTGAAGCCGTCCATGCAGGACACACTAAATATGCCTCAGACATTACCGGCAGGATCCTCGAGTTCTACGAAAAGGAATTTGAAATTAACTACAGAATGAGGAAGCTAGGTAAGACATTATCCACCTGCTATTCATTCTTCTTCTTTCAGCTGCTCCCTTTAGGGGGCGCTACAGCAGCTCTGCCTCCATCTCAGCCTGAGCTCTCCCTCTGATGGACTCCCAAACCCACCAGATTAAGGGATGAGTAGATGGCTGCACCTTCTTTAGTCTTGTACAGCTGGATGTTGTCTCTTCCTGTTAAAATGACTTTCTTTATTCCCACGGTCACCAAGTGCTGCTCATATCTGAGGTTTTTAACATTGTTGGGTGTTTATATTTTAATATGAAGCACCTTAAGGTGAATGTTGCTGTGAGTCAGTGCTGTGTAAATAAAACTGAACTGTGTCCATTTCTCTGTGATCCCTTTAGACCAAGTTGCACTGCCAGACTTATATCCTGCAGCGATGGAAAACTGGGGAATGGTCACATACCAGGAAGGAGTCCTGCTCTACGAGGAAGGAGTCTCCTCGTTGTTGCACAAGGAAGACATTGCCACTGTCATTGCACATGAACTGGCACACCAGGTGGGTCTGAGCGGTTTCCTGGTTAAACCATTGACAGAAATGCTAACATATGATATCAGCAGGAGAAGTATAGATCATTGTCCTGCAATAAGAAACACAGTTTTGGATCGAACAGCATTTAATAGCAACACGACCTTTTCCTCTCATAATGATTTGTATTGATTTGGTTGACAGTGGTTTGGAAATCTGGTGACGATGAAATGGTGGAACGACCTTTGGCTGAACGAGGGCTTTGCCACCTACTATTCATACTTTGCTGTGGACGCCATCGAGCCTACATTCAATATAGTAAGTCCAGTTTTATTTCATCTCAAAGCAGCGCAGTCCTTCAGTGTGATAAAGACATTACTCTAAATATCAGGATGATTAAGAGGATTTTTAAATGTTACATTTCTCATTAAAATGGATAAAAATCAATCAGACTGCTGGTTTGCGTTACAGATGTTTCCAATCATCTTCAAACTCTGTAACTTTATTCAGTGTAAAGCCCGCTTCAGCCAGCCACCAAACTAACATGTTAGCCTTTAACCGGCCCCCATTCATTAATTCTACACAGATGATTATCGAAGCATTTAAATAAGCTCCACACGAACCGAAGCTTCATGCAGCGTGTGGTCTCATTCATGTTTGTTCTCTGCAGAAAGAAATCGCCATCATGAACGACCTCCACAACGCCTTTGAAGAGGACGCTTTGGCCTCATCCCACCCTCTCAGTCCTGCAGCAGACGATATCCAGACGACTGACGTGATCATCGGGATGTTTGATTCCACCACCTACAGCAAGGTGGATATCAGAGCTGCTAATGCACATCCCCGTGTGTGTGTGTGTGTGTGTGTTCTTTGCTAACAGGAACATTTGTGCTCATCTGTTAGGGAGCAATGGTGCTGAGGATGCTGGTAAACTACGTGGGAAAGACTATTTTCGACAAAGGGATCAAAGTAAGCAAACATTATTTTCAAAGTGACTGAAATTTGTCTGTCAGGCGCTTCCTAAGGTTTCACTGGGCCGCCGGTCAAACTTTTCATGATAAAATGCTCCCGGTGATTTTGATCAAACCGTGACTGACAGCATGTGTGGAAGTGAGGTTGGACAGTTTGATGCTTTGATCAGCAGACGGTTAAAATAAACACCTTAAATCTCATAGACCAGTTTTTTAAACATGCGTTCATCTTGTTTGCTTTTGCAACCAAACTTTGGAGAATATAAGAAAATGGAAGATTTTCTTTTTTGTGCGTTACGCAACTGTCAGCGCCTCGTGGGCTTTTGCAACAATCGATTTGGGCGGCTGTAATTGGTGCCAGACTTTAACACACAGTGTTGTGGAGCTCGAAATGAACTCAGTGACGTTTGTGCAGGGGGTGGAGCTTCGGCCATCTGCAGCTGTCAGCCTGTTAATCTGATTTACTGGACGGGACCACCGCACCGTGTTCCTGCTGTTGGTGCAGTTTACAGCATTGTTAATGGAACTATCTGATACAAACTTACGCTCTGATATTTTATGTGCTAATTAGATAAGACAGTTGATGGATAAGCTGATAACTGAGGACTTCACCCTTTCATCCAAATATGGTAACTTCTAGTTTAAAAAACAACAACATGGCGGCAGAGTCGAGGCTAACGAGGCGGCAGAATCTGGAATCCGAAGCCAACGAGCGGGGTCACAGTGGTAACCTCCATCTTTTGTATACAGTCTTTGATCCAGCTGTGTGCTGTTTCGGTTTTGTTGTGCAGAATGATCTCAACCCCTGAACATGCACCGGGTTGGGGTTTGAATAAAGGCCACCCCTCTGCAACATCCAAAAAGAAAAAAACTTTGAACGGAAGGTTGGGATGCCAAAAATGTATCAGGTGTTCTTTTGAAGGGCAACATCTTCTAGTTTCTGTCTACGCGGGACAAAACCCGACCCTAACCCTAGGCGGGCCGCGGGTAACCTGGCAGATTGTCCCACCAATAAACAGCAGTTTCTCTCATAAATCCAAATCTAATCCGTTGACAGTAAAATCCTCACTGCTGGTCTGAAGTCAGAAATTCCAACATCTGGTTTCTGTCCGCTTTTGTTTTCCATTGTTTCGTGCAAAATCAATAAGGGTGTTGTGTGTTCCCTGTCAGATCGACAGGGGTATTGATTACTAAAGGAGCGTCCAAACCTTCGTCGATGTGCGTCCACGAGCGATCTCCAAACATTCATTTGAGCATCACGTGTCTCTGACTGCTCACAGCTGCATCTTTCTCACAGCTCCCCCTCCAAAGGTTCCTCCGGGAGATTATTATTGTTGTGGTGTGTGATCAAACTGTTCACTGTTACTCAATCGCTCTGTTTTCACATGTTTCAGATGTATCTCAAGGCTTTTGTAAATGGAAACGCAGAACAGGATGACCTCTGGAAGTATATAGAGAAGGTAATATAAATTATTTCAGTGAGCTTCATTTGTTTGCATTCCAGATCTGAAGTGTTTGGATGGTTCACAGTTTTTGCTCTGTGTTTAAAATAATGGCTGCCACATTAAATAACAAACAGCAGCTTTAGGGTAGAAAGACCCGTGTGGCACATGCAGCGTTTCCAAAAATGATCAGATACTCGTGAATTCAGCCATCATCATATTTCCAAATACTTCAGATTTGTAAAATATTAACTGGCTCGTGTAACGCCGGCAGGCTGATAACGAGAACCGCGGTCCCAGCGAGACTGTACGCAACTCTGGCGGCATCGCCAAATTCATGAACCCTTGGACGAAGCAGAGCGGTTATCCTGTCGTCAACATCAACACCACCAGCGGACGAGTCTTCCAGAAGCAGTTCCTCTTCAATAACTCTGTTCAGTCGCAGTACGTGCTCCAAACTCTCCCACAGCATGGACACAATGTTGTGTACCTGCAGGAAATTCATTACCTTTTTCCAGATGAATGTGTAATAAAATCCTGCAGCCTCAGGTAACATCACGGACCCGTTTTAGTGATACGACAGTCTGTGGTCAAAAATAAATAACTGACATTATTAACTAAGTATCGGCCTGCATGAAATCATTTCAGTAAATCATCTTTAGGACCTGCTGTGTGAACTGTGACCTGGTTTTAAGTGTCAGTGGCCTCCCCCGCTGGCCCCCCGGGACACGATAGCAGAGATTAGACGCTCATGTTTTTGCCTCTGAAATGCTTCTTCTCAGATTTTACTCGCGTTATTTTCTGGATCACGAGAAACGCGGACATGATGTGAGACGTATTTGTTCTTCTGTTTAGGAATTCATGGATAATCCAGATCCAGTACCTCTCCAGTGGTTCACCTAACCCTAAGACAACGGATTTGTATAACAATGAGCCAGGTAAGATGCAGGAATGCACGGAGCCCCTGAATAAACACTTGATCCTCTAAAACCTCAATTTTTCATATTTGATTTAAAAAAAAACAAACAAATTTAGCTTTTCAACTCGGATCATTGTTATTATTATTGATTTGTGATCAGAAATAGTGAAGCCACAAACATTTGTTTATTTACCGTCAAGATTCCCAAACGAGCTCCAAAGAGTGACGAAGTTCCCGGGAGCTGATTTTCTTGTTGTTTAAATGAGAGGAAAAATGAGAGCAGCCGACTGCTCTGAAGGACCGAAAACCCTCAGAAAGCCTTCAAACCGAGCTCCCAAATAATCTGCAACTACATCAATCCATTAATCACGCTCCTCTTCAATCAGATCATCTTGTAAGTGTTGCTGTGTGTAACATCGCAAACACACAGTGTCAAATTAGTCTGCAAAATTCATCTCAAAATGACACCAACTGACCACAAAGACACAAAAAAAGAAACAAAATGACAACAAATGAACAAACGTGGAACCACAACGACACCTGAAGTGACCACAAAGAAGTCCAGAACAAAAGAAGGAATAACAACACAAAGCAGACGTGATAAAAAAACAGTGGAAAAGATCAATGATGTCACTGCAGTGAGGTGCAGAGAACTGAAACATTAACACAAAGGCACGCAAAACAAAAGCAAAAAGGAAGATCGGCAACATAAAGACACACAAACCACCGTAAATAGACGCAAAATGACTGCAGAAAGGCATAAATTCATTTACTGAGAAATACAAGAGTTACAAAGAGACACAAAGCGGTTACACAAAGACACAAAACAACCGAAAATGAGCTGAAAAAAAGCAAAAAGTTTACCAAACGACACTGTGAGAAACACAAAACCACTTTTTAGAGATACAAAGTAACTGCAGAGGAGAGTAAAAGTGCACAGTGATGCAAAATGACTACAGAAAACAAACACACACTAAATTAAGTGAAAAATAAAACAATCGCAAAAAGACCTCAAAGACATGAAAAACTGCCTAAATAAATAAATAAATGAACATCAGGGAGAAATGAAACAGCTGCTCTCAGTTTACTTCTCTCCATGTTTTTATATCTTGAGTCTCGTCATCTGTCAGTGGTCACACACACACACACGCACACACCCTCTTCTCTACATTAGAGCTTCATTTTACTCACTTTGTAGCGAATAAAGTTTCACGTTTTGAACCAAACGATGTTTTCTGAACAGTAAACAAAGAAGATTTCATGGCTAAGAAAGGCGAATGGATCCTGGCTAATATCAACTGTACTGGATACTACAGAGTCAATTACAACCCGGAGAACTGGGAGCGCCTCCTGACTCAGCTGCAGATAAACCGATATGTAAGTGCTGAGCTGCTCTGGTTACACTTTACAAGGTGATCTTTACTGGAAACATTAAAACATCTCCTCTGAAGAGTCTTCCTGCGGGGAATTTATGAGTTATTGGTTAGTTGTCAGAATAAAATCCAATTAAATGTGCATAAATTGGCCAGATTAAACGGAAATAAGTTATTGCAGAGTGCAGATTCATTGGCGTGCCGTGGACTGTGAACCTTTTCCGAAGGCTTTCATGAGCAACAATAAAACCATTCAGGTTTGCTTCCTTTATCACACCGTCAAGTTTCATAACTGTTGTTAGGAGGACGTGTGATTTTTATCAGAGCTCAGAGGTCAGCTCGACCCCTCCCAAACATCTGTCATCATAGAACCCCCCCCAACCTGCTGTGGTCTGGGTACCGACTCTGTGCTTGAACGAGCCTCAGCACGTTTATCGACTGTTTGGCTGGTTGAGTCCACTCTGGTGCCGTCATGTCTTACAGCAGATCGCTGTGAAATCTGGTTCAGGTTCTCATGCTCGGTGGGTTAAATTCATGGTCCCCGGGGGACGATGGCCTGTGACGTTCCACATGGTGCAGCCAGGAGGTCAGGGGTCATTACTGTTTCTGCTAGAACGCACACAATGACTGAGGCGGCCCCTCTCACCGTCCCTTCAGCTGGACAATCAATTGTGTACCTGCGTTCTCCGGGACACTGTTTGGGGAATGAAACGTGTTTGAGAACGGTGGGGGGAGAACAGTTGTGTGGCAACCTGGTGGCAGGGAAAATCTTCAAAAGGGAGCTCTTGGGTAAGGAAGAAGGACATTAAGGACAAAAGAGGAAAAGAAGGGAACAGGAATGATTAAGCTCCATCATCTCAGAACATCTGTAACATTTTGTGACTTCCTGGTAAAAGATCAGACGATCAGAAACATGAATAACTGGGTAAAGTTTCACTTTGATCCACTGAAACTCTGATGGCAGCTTGAAACTCGTAGAACTGCAGCAAAGATTAAACCAGCAGCTCCTGGTGACTTTCTAACTTTGAAAACCTTCTTTTTTTTCTCCAGTTGATCCCACTGATGAACCGAGGGCAGCTCATTGATGACGCTTTTAACTTGGCAAGGTACCGACCGTGACCTGTACTTCCATTTTATTAAAAACAATTCATGCTGTGCTACTACTGATATTAAGAGATCAAAGGAAACTTAAAACGCTGGCACAGAAGTAAGAAAAGCTCGTGGAAAGGTCCTCCGATATTTAGAACTTTTTATCGAGACTTCTTCAGGTCGAATCTTTGGATTTGTCCTCTGGAAAAACTCTCCCAGTTTATATTTAAGCTCTAAATGAGGTGAATGCATGAAGACGTTGGATGGTCGTGACTAACTGTGGTGTGCAGTGAATCAGGTGACAGTGAGAGGACACGCCCCCTCCCAGACAGCCCAACATGATCAGAAGGTTTTTCTACAATTTCCAGTAAAAGTTTAGGAGCATCTATTTGCAGTCCATACCACAGATGATGAAATCCTCAGAAAGGATGAGTCGGTTTCATTATCTGTGTTTTATGGACATGTTGGATGGGCCGGAGCAACGGCAGGTTACACCCTGGGCGGGTTACACCCTGGGCAGGGTACACCCTGGGCAGGTTACCACGCCATTACAGCTACGTTTGCATCTATCTGGACATTAAACGTGCGAGCTCTGAGTCATCGTTGGTAATATTCCCCTTTTTTTTCATTGTTTTCCAAAGCTTGGAAATCAGGATACAAAGAAAATAATCACTGTGACGGACAGTATTTATTTTACTTTAGTTTTTCTCCAGAACATTTGTTATGACTTAAACCTCAGAGGGTTCAGTTTGCAGGTAAAATCCAAATAAACACTTTACATGAGGCAACAATATTTTGCAGCAATCATCACTGAAGGCTTAGCGTTGAGTTTCTATATGAAATGAAGCTGGAGACATTTTGCCATCGCGGTGTTTGGATGTGAGGAAGCTGCTGCTCGCACTCAGAGGCGAGGAAACACCTGTTTGCAGTTTAAAGTTCATAAAATCCCTCTCGTGCTTTTTCTGAAGCTTGTGCTGAACTGATCTGAGATCTGACCAAAGTCTGACCGCTGTCCTCCTCAGGGCCAAACTCGTCAACGTGACTCTGGCTCTGAACTCGACCCTCTTCCTCAAAAATGAGACGGAGTTCCTTCCCTGGGAGTCAGCAGTCAGGAATCTGGAGTATTTCATCCTCATGTTTGACCGCTCTGAGGTGTATGGACCCATGCAGGCATGTGTTTATTTACTGTTTAACAGGCGACGTTTGATCTTCTGAGTTAATCTTTGGAACACTGAACAATAAACATTTTATGATCCTGACTATATTCCCGAAACTCTGCCGTCCTTTCCTCCAGGCGTACCTCCAGGAACAGGTGAAGGAGCTGTACAACAGCTTCATCAACTACACCAACAACGCCACGGTGCCCCTGCACGATCACTCCTTACAGTGAGTAACACATTTTACCGATGGCTTATCGTTAAGGCCGAAATCATCCTGCGATTATCGCCCCCAGATTTACACGTGTTTGCAGTTTACAGTTCATAAAATCCCTCCAGACGCGAAGCAGATGTTTGCATTTTAGCTTCATGCTGGAGCAGATGTGTTTGTGCTTCTATGGAAGCGGTTCTCGTCACATCAGGGACTGCTTAAAGGGGACCTGATCTGGGTGGATGTTCATATTAAATATGGGCAACGTTTCCAATAACGAGTTCAGAGAAAAGCTTCAGACATTTTCTTCTACTGTTGGCTCTGATACCTGTGATGTGGTCTGTCCTAATAAAGTACAGGAATAAAAACACAGAGCTGGAAATTATATTAAGAATAATACTAACATTTGGATCTTTGCTCATGTGGCACAAAGTCAACAAAAAGCAGGACGATTACTGAGGACTTATTTCATCAGCCCGTCAAACGGTTTGCCATCATTACGAACATTAATGATCAGAGCTGCATTAAACTGTATGTTAATGAGTGTTATCATATACATCTGCAGCTCTCAGCTGCTTTCAGCCTCTTTTTGCACCACTTTCAGTTTTCACGACTCAGATGAAAGAATGTGTTCATCGTTCTGCTGCACGTGCATAAAAACCCGCCAACACGTCTGACTGCAGCCACGTTATGATGCACGCGTGCATCCCTCCACGATTATTATTGATAATTAGCTCGAGTTTTGCGCGGAGGTGAAATTAGTTTCAGGAGAATAGAGTAGTGTTACTAGAGTAGAAGCTGCATTTACGAGGACTCGTGTCCCAAAATGATTCTCAACTCTGGAAACATTTTGGCAGCCACTTCATCTCTTTGCATTTATCATCCTAAGGCACACCCAGCTCCTCGCCATAAAGCTGGCATGTTCCAGCGGGCTCCCGGAGTGCATAGAGATGGCTACAGAGAAGTATGCCAACTGGATGGAGAGCAACACAACCAACAGGTGTGGAATTTTCTACAATACGTAACTTTTCTGTGTCAAACTTTCTGGAATTATCATCTAACTGCGACAGCTTTCCTTATATTCTGTAGCTTTGCTTACCAGCAGTGGTTTAGTAAAGGTAGGTGTGATCTGATCCCTCCTTTGTGGCAGTTGTGAGCAGCTGTTTCTGCATTGTGGGTGTATTTAAAGCTGCACTTGGCAGGATTTTCAAACACTCTCAATCCCAGCACCATCCCCTCCCTGCAGGCACTGTGGTGCCTTCACAGGTAACAGTTTTCAGTCGGTAATGTCAAAAGTTTCCAGGTGCAACTTTAAAATACCGTGACACTGAGCATAGACTGTATATAAAAGATGGACGTAGCCACCCTGACACCACCCATTGGTTAATGAAGTGGTTTCACTGTTGCCATCTCGGTGTTTTGAAACCAGATGTGACGAGTGAGTGATGGAAGAAGAGACGACACACACTCAGTGGTGACGCACACTGTGCTTTATCCCTCTATGACTCCAACATAGACTTGAAACTAGATCAAACCCCATCATCAAAGTGTTTGCTGAGGCCACATATCGAGCAGCTGAAGGGCCCCGCAGACTTCCATACAGCCACAGTTATACTGGAGGTCACTTCCTGTTAAAAGGACGTTCTTTCTTCCCACTGTCGCCACGTCTTGCTCACAGGGGACCGTCTGATCGTCTCTAATATTGTACAGTGGGGTCTTCAGCCATGAGGCGACTGTTGTCATGAATCAGACCTGAATGAAACTGAATCTCAGAGTCAGAAGCTACATCTGTCTTTTATTTATAATTGAATGTGTGTGCTGCATGTTTGTGGCGTCAGTGTGGAAATGTGTGTTTGTGTTCGAGTGCAACAGTGTGCGGGCGTGTGCGCTCGATGTTATACTGTATGCAGAGCGTAAAACCGCTAAATTCAGGACTCTCTCTTTTATTTTGTCCAGAAACACAGAGAATCGGGCCGCGTGCACGTCTTTGTTCAAAAGTAAAAAGTCAGCACAAAGTCAGAAATGTTGCCAGATGAGTCAACAACTTGAACAGGTTAAAGGTGAAAGGTCACATTTAGGAAACGGTGTCCCTTTGAAAATAAACAGAGACGTGTGAATCTCTGCATTCTAGTTTAAAGTGAATAATCGAGGGTAAAATTAGACTTTGATTGAAAGTTTAGTAAACATTAGATCAGCTTGTTTCATCTTTATATTAAAAAGCAGGATCTCACACTCATGACCCCATCATAACCAACCCAACACTGAAAGCTCTCGACCTCATCACACGGCCACTAAACACACCGTGTCTTTTTAATTGGGGGGCGCTGATGGTGCGGAGGCCTCAGTAAATGTTTGCCCTGCAAAACACGCTGAAACAGGAATATAATTTATGTGTGGATGGAGAGCACACAGACGGCATAGAACATTTTTTTATTGGGCACCTCCAAGATTTATGGGGGGATACAAATATGCTGCATAATAACGGTGGAACTGTCTCCAGCCCGCACCACACACAAATGGGTTCCTTTATCCCAGTGTTGGACTTCAGGTGTGCATGTTACACAACCACAGCTGACGTGGTTTATATTTGCTGTGTGGGTCCCTCGTGCTTGGCTGGCATGTTAGTGCAGTGGTTGTAGTTTGAATCTGCTGCTCTGCATGTGGGTCTCTGTCAGTGGTGTTTGTGGGGGTGTGGGGGTGGGGGCATGAGCACGATGGGTGATTTGTCTGTCTCTGCTGGGATACCCCAACAATACAAGCTGGACAGGTGCTAAAGAAAATGGATGGCTGGGACATCGTCTCACTTTTCATTTAGCTGTGACAGGACGTCTCCTTCCACACTTGGCTCAAAGGATTTCGTCCAGATTTGGACTTTTCAATGAGAACCTGCCAGTGTCGGGTTGTCACCATGTTTTTGGACGCCTTCTCTTTGTCCCAGCAGGAAAACGTCCCTGTTTGGTTTTTGGATCTGATTTGAAGTTACTGATGATTCCCCTCAGTAACCACCAAAATAAAGCTTAGCCACAGAAATGCACTGATGACGGTACTTCTACTGCTGATTCCTTCCTGTTTGTAGTGCTGAGAGAAAAAACATGATGTCATCCGTCCAGCATAAGCAGAAAAATGTGGAAAATTATATGAAGCAGGGAAAATAATATGTGTGTGTGTGTGTGTGTATGTGATTCAGCATCCACCCAAATCTGCGGTCTGTGATCTACTGCCAAGCCGTGGCTGCTGGTGGGAAGGAGGAGTGGGAGTTTGCCTGGGACAGGTACCTGACCTCCAGCGACACCTCGGAGAAGGAGCAGCTCCGGGAAGCTCTGTCCTGCACCAGGAAGATCTGGCTGCTCAGCAGGTGAAGCACAAAATCCTGAAGTGTGTCACACAGAGACACACCTTTGATAAAGCGGTTCCTCGTGCACGCGAGTTTCCAGTAAGAGTTTCCTTATCTTGCAGATACCTCGATTACACTTTGGACCCTGAGAAAATCCGTCTGATGGACGTCGCTTCTACGATTAATTACATCGCCCAGAACTCAGCGGGGCAGGCGCTGGCCTGGAACTTTATCAGAGCGCACTGGAACTACGTCAGCCAGGGGTAGGCTGCTGTTTGCACTGTCGATCAGACAAACATGCACGTTTTCTTGGTATCGCGGCCGCTCAGTGTTTATTTAGCCGTTTATATTCCAGCAGATTTACAAGAGGAGGATAAGAGTAAGAATTCATGGTTTACCTCAGAACACATGCTTGGAAGGGTGGAGAAGTCTCCACACGCACCGGTTAGACGTGTGAAGCTCAGCAGGAGCTCACGGTCCAGCTGCTTTATAAAAATCTGGTTTGTTGTTATTGAGCGCAGAGCAGCAGGACACATTCCTGCTGTGGTGGATTTCCCCCATTGATTTAAGACAAGACGACAATGAAACAAAGCAGCCTCCCAGTTTTTACTGTGAGTGTGGACGGAGGCTCAGCACAGGTGGAACCACCTGGCTCAGTGTGGATGTGTTTGCATCCACCTCCTGATTATCAGTCTAATGTGTGTTCTCCGGAGGCACGGAGAGGTGGAGCTGCAGAGTTGTGATATTTTAAGGGTAAAAATAAATGAACCTCACAGTTCCTCGCAGCCTGTTTGTTTAATACGAGGCTGTTTATTCTCAGCTTTATCTCCGACTCACTGCGGAGCATCAGGCTGAGCAAGATAAGATAAGAGGAGAGTTTACCGACGCCTGC
This sequence comes from Cichlasoma orientale, assembly GCA_034780415.1. Taxonomy (NCBI): domain Eukaryota; kingdom Metazoa; phylum Chordata; class Actinopteri; order Cichliformes; family Cichlidae; genus Cichlasoma; species Cichlasoma orientale. The sequence goes on along the minus strand of JAVDPK010017904.1, from coordinate 19,095 downwards.
GGGGGAAATTCAGCCGCTCGGTGCCGTTAAAGAAGGTTTTGGTTGAGAATACTGATTATTTCTCGGAAGAAGGAGAAAAACGACTTCTGGATCTCAGCAGCAACTATTGCATTGCTGTGTGATAAACAACTGGCTGTGATGACTGGAAATGTGCTGAGGGGTAATGTGGCGGCATCATGTGACCTTCACCACCATCAAACTGATGGATGGCCCACAGCGTTCCCTGCTCATTTCCTGTCTCTGCTTCACGGTGCAGCCGAGGCGCCGCTGGCACGATCCCCGCTCGGGGCGTCGGCTCGTCCGGGGGCCCGATGTTTATAGAGCATCTCGACTCTTTAGCGACCTGTTGTCACGTCACTTGAACGCACAAGCAGAGCCGTAAAAAAGCAGACAATAATAAACATTCGGCCATAAAAATTCTGCACTGTGTCATCAAGTACAAAGGTGCTGTTATTTAATCAGTTCTTATCGCTGGCTCTGCTGTTTATGCTGTTACCAGGAAGCTAAAATAAACTTTATCAAAGTTTTAATATGAGCAGGTTTGATTTCACGGGCTCGCTGACATGTTTTATCTAAAATAAATGACCTAATCAGCAGATTCACAATAAATTCAAGTTCATACCTTACACAGATTTTAGGCCCGCGTAGCTGAAACTGACCATCCTGAATCTGACGTTCACTAACAGCTGTTCCTAATATTTTGCCAGGGATGCGATGGTGCTGATTGCAGGAGTGACCCGCAGGTTCTCCACGCAGTTTGAACTGGAAGAGGTAATTTACCAGCTTTTTTTTTTATCGCCGATCCACCCTGATACTGTATCAGAGGCCTGTGCCATGATGTTTGATGTTTATGATGACAGGAATGATCCACCTCACCTTTGAGACGCAAAATTCATGCAGTCAGTCTCGTTTCTTTGTCCAAATCAGCGTTTCTCACACAGGCCACGCCTCCTCAGCTCTGCTTGCCCATTTACTGGAAAGTAAATTCAGATGTTACTGAAATAGACGTTCAGGATTTTGTTTCCTTGTTTGAAACCTCGCCTGACGGCAGCTGGATGATTTTTTTTTTATCTATATTTCAGCTCAGATTTATTGATTTACAAAACTTTCAACATTTTCAATCATTTTCAGCTTCACTTTCACCTTTTTCAGTTTTACTTTTAATCTGCTGAATATTAATGTTAATCACTTTAGCTGTCATTTTTCTACCCAGTTATCATTTACTCTTCGTGCTGTCGCCGTTACCTGCGGCTAACGCTGTTTTCCCGCCCGTTTGTGTGCACAGCTCCTGCGTTTTGAAGCGGATTACGATCTGCGCGGCGCCTACAGGGTCGTGTCTCTGGCCATCGAGCAAACCCGAGTGAACATCCAGTGGGTCAAAGAGAACAGAGACGTTGTCCTGCAGTGGTTTGAACAGAGAGCGCCCCCTGCAGTATGATGGGAGCAGCAGCAGGTTCAGAGCCTCAGATCAGAGCTGCTGCAGTTTGTTCGCCTCCAGCTGCAAATTCTCAGTGAATCGAACTTTACTAGAAAAATTATAATTCAGTTCAGTTCCTCTGCAAACTGAAATGTGACCTGTGCAGAGTATAGAGTAATGAGTACTACACCATGTGCTGCACAGGTCATATTTCAGCACTGGACATTTCTGAGTATAATAAGAACTAATAGAAATGCACAATGTTCATGTATAAACTTATATGCATTATTTATACAGTATATTCCATGAAAACAGCCAAATTAAAACATAAATGATTTCCGTGTTTGTGAATTTTGCACATGAAGGATGTTAACTGTAAAACTGCATCTCAAAAAATTTTATTTCTCTACAAAATTCTTCTTTGTTACTTTGCATAATAATGACTGAAAGTTCTGCCAACGTCTCTGCTGCCGGCGCGCAGGCTGCAAAATGTGTTCCGTGATTGTAATGGGGGAAAATGTTGTTGTTGTTGTGTTGCTGAAATTGTTATTTTTAATAATAAAATACATGTGAGCCTTTTCGTTCTGCCGCTTTGGTTAACGGGAACTGCAACAATGTCTCAGCTGGAACGGCTGCGATTACAAACAGATGATTTCTGGAGTGTTTGTTTAAAAGCTGATGACGCGTCTCCTCCCCGAGGAGCTGCGTGCTGATTTAACTTACACAAGGAGGAGGAAAGGACACGTCTTAGAGACATCTCTGCATTATAGACACTGAAGTGGATCAGCTTTGGTCTCAGCGCTTCTGTCCTGAAAATATGTAAAAGAAGCAGCTCATTAAGCTCTAATTAGGACATAATAATTGCACTAAGATTAAAGTTTGAGACTAAAACGAGATGCAGTCTGAACAGCCTGAGAAAAGCACCGACCGAGAGGAAGAAAGACAGTGGAGGAAAACAGGTGTGTTTTTGAGGGCTCTGCACCCACCTGTGCTGCACACTGTGGATTTAAATGAACAAAGCTGATTGGTCGAGCTTTGTGCTTTAATATAACAGAGTAGCAAACATGGTGTGCACAAATGCGTATAGGTAGCTTGTAAAAAGGAAAAGAAAATCACATGAATGTCACTTGTTTCCTGTGTTATGATTAAAATAAGCTTCTGAAATATTTATAACCAACTTGATTACTGCGATAAAAGAACATCAATTCTAAATGTGGCGAAGCACACGAGCAGAGACGAGCTCGGTCTCCAGGACGGCGACGCGAGGTTTCCGGCCCCACGGCATCATGTGTGAGGTCCAACTCCATCCCGGAGGCCGGATCCGAGCCGTGATTCCAGGCCGGTGGGAAACTTCTCAGTCATCCTGTGGGAGAAACAGAGCGCGCTCAGTGAGAGCTCGCTGATGTCACCTGCTGTGTTTACATTGTGAATAAGAGCCAAATCATAGCTTTTATTCCACATCACCATATAAAGAGGAGGAGTTCCCCCACCCGGGCCTGACACCTTATCTGACTGACTCATGATGTCATGCGTCCACGAAGCAGGAAATCCAAAACACAAAGTTCTCCAGAAAGTCTCCTGAGTTTAATTACTGACTTATGGCAAACGTTAAACGTTAAAACGTTTCATAATCAAGATCTGAGGCAGCAAACGGAGTCTGAGACAAAGCCGGATTCGAGTTCTCAGGTCCAACAACAGCTTCTGTTTGTGCTCATTGTGCCAAACAGGCGAGGAGGCGGCGAGATGCTAAATATGGATCTGATGTGAAGGAATGTCTGTTCTATCCATCAGGCCACGAGGGATTTGGTTGACCTCCAGCCCAGCGACCCGGTTGGTGTAAAAAGGTTAACGATGAGTAAAGTAACTGCCTGACTAAGTACGGTGACTGTATGTGCCAAAAGTCAGGCTACTAATACCCGTTTGCCACCAGGGCGGTGCTAAACAGGCGGCTCCAGCAGAGCCACACAAAATTATGGGACTCAAACCACTGACCTCAGTGGTGATGGGAGAGGCGACCGCAACAGGGGCGTCCTACAGATTCTTTCCAACATAACTTTGTTCTCACGGAAATGACTTCAACTTTTTCAGCACTGGGTTCTGAACCCTGCCGAGACGTAGGCTGCTCCTTAGAATTTACCGAGACACAGGCGGTTCTGTACCAACACCGTGTCTGTGGAGACCGCGGGTGAGAGGCTAAGGAAGCTTATGAAGAAGCCAGCGATGTACCTGCTGAGAGACGGCCAGTGGAAACTCGCCCTCCTTGGATATTCATACACCTACCTCAGGTGTACCTCAGCAACTTCATGGATGCATAACCAACACTGGAGGTGTACACTGCTGCTTAAAAAGTTAACAATCTAATGTTAAGTACTAAAGACAGAAAGATGGCCCACAGCTTCCTGCTGGAGCAGCCTGTAGAACACCACCACACATGCAAACATGCATTCAAAGCCCAGCTGTGACACCTGTTGGCAGTAACACAAACTGCATTTTGCCATCTGCACAGACTCAAAAGGCGTCACCCACAGGACACGAATCCAGCTGATCTTGGATGATACTTTAAGGAAAGCATGGGGTGCTGCAGACAGGTCACTGCAAAGTTACAGCGAGTGAATCGAGGGAGGAAGAGGAGGAGGAGGAAGATCTCTCCAGCCTCTCAGTTCTCACAGCAGCTGAATCTGTGACGGCTCTGATGCGCACACAGACCGGCCTTTATGATGATAGCTACATAAATGTGCTGATCAAAAATCAGCTGGCTCAACAATATCTCTCATAAATTCCTAAAAGGTATTATAAACAGAGGAAACAGAGAAAATGGAAGAAAGTAAAAAAGTAACTCGACCTTTTTGAACTCAGATTAGGGCAATCACACCAGTGACCAATCAGAAATGTCCAGCATTGCCAGCCCCGCCCCCATGTTCATGAACTTTTAGAAAATGCCTCTTTTAAGGGGGTCAAATAACTCCTGGAAGTTCATTTATCCCCACAGTGGAAATATGCTTGTTAGAGTAACTACTGAGCAGATGAAGTTTTAAATAATGTTGGAATTTTTCAGCATCCTGTTAGCTTGAAACACTAAAAACAGACATTTCCACTGCAGCTGAAAAAACGGATCACAGCATTGCTTCAGACAAGCCCAGAGCTCAGTCTCAGCTGCATTTCAGCCAGACCACAGCTTAATGCTAGCCCACATCAGCTGATGGCTCGCCCCATGTCCTGGAAACCTTCACCGACGGCGCGCTCTTTAAGCTACTTTAGCCTGCACAAAGCTGCTGCACATCTGCAAACAGCTGTTTCAGTCCGCTCGTCTCTTCGTGCTGTATCTGAGTCCCAGTCTTTCTGGAAGTTTTTAGGAAAAGGAAAAAGAAATCTGATCCGGGTTACATTCCCGGTATTATGTGACTTATTTAATTTGTTTACAGACTCTGTCCTCACCCATTCGTCCTCCTCTGCTCCCTCGCCTCCTCCTTCAGGCTTCTGAATGCTGCCGTCGGCCTTGTTGGCCATTATTTTGTCTGTCCACGAAGCTCCGGCCTTCTCGTCTCCAGCAAAGTTACACTTGGTCACTGCGCCGCCATCAATTTTGGCCAAAGACGCTGGAGGAAGACGATAAATGCATTTATGCAGAACATGAAGCACAGAAGGAAATAAGATAAAAGATTTTTTTAACTTTTAATTCTGCCATCACTGTAAGGATGTCTCAGTGACTCTGATACAGAAGAAATCTGAAGAAGTTCAGTGGGTTTAAAACTTACGGTCTAACTCTAAGCTGAGAAAAATCTAAATAGACTGAATTAACAAAGCAGTGAAAAAACAAGATAGAAACATCTTTTAATGAACGTCCATCACATCTGGATGAGTCCCGGCTAAAATGTGAAAAGCAGAGGCTGTGAAAGATCAGAGGACAGATATTGGATATCAAAAGGATGATGAGTCCTCTCAATATGAAAGCGGTTAAACTCTGCTCTCTCCTCTTGAGGAGGAACATTCACCGACTCCCCGCCGCCGCCGCTGAGGTCGGAGCAGGGACCAGACTCCATCAACTGTGAAGACCATGAAAAGCAAACAGAGCCGCCGGCTTTGAAAAACACAAAGGCAGACTTCAGACCAGCTGCTTCAAACTTAAAGGTTAAACAAGGTTCACAGTCGTTTACGGCTGAGTGGGATCCACAGGTACCGCACCATAACCACGTAAACACCCTGATGCCAGTTCAAAAAGAGCAGGAAGGTAAAAGCATTTGACTAAACTTAAAAACATCATCCAAACCTCTGATAAAGGCTATGAGAAGATGTGGCTTTTGGCTTTTGAAAACTGTTCTCCAAGTCTTGGCAATCAGGGAATGAAAAAATAATCAGTGTAAACGAAGCACATCAAAAACCAGGACTAAACCTCCTGTTTCTCCAGAACGTTCGGGGTGACCGAGCATCAACCCTGTGATCCTTTCTGCCTCATTGTTCCACGTCTGAAACACCTCTGACGTACAGTTTGCTTCGTAAGCACTTCCAGCTTGAACCCCCCACCCCTACCCCACCCCACCCCCGTTACATTTCTGTGTGCCGACGTTGCATCTGCCCGTTTTTATAGACCAGCGAGCAGGCCGCTGTGGTGGAAACCTGAAACAAGACTGTGCAGCTCCAAAGTGTATTTGATCTGATTTCATCGGCACTTGCAAAGTGATCAGATCCAGATGATAAGGTCTGAGAGCCTTTAAAGCACAGCACGCCTGCAGCTCATCAGTGACAGAACAAAGTTTACTAAAGTCGACACGAAAGGTGTAAATCAGAATCGACTCCCTGAAAGCTCAGAGTCGTACTTCCTGTGCACTCATAAAGAAAATTCATACACAAGTCACATAAACAAAGACAATTACAAAATAGGCAACTATGTGTGTACACAGTAAACAGCAATGATTCACTTGTATTAACTTCTATTTTTCTACTACACTGGCCAACATTTGTCAGGCCAAAGCATCAGTTATTTTTTCTTTAGAGTTTATGCTTAAATAATTCCAGTTTCTTATATTTCCTACTGTTGAGGTAATTTAGGCTCCATTGTAGAGATTCATGGATATGTGGCTAAAATAACTACATAATTTGAAATACCCAGGCTCAAATAAAACCAAACCATCCTTCTTCACATCCACCGGTGACCCGTCCAGAGCGAATGTTAAATTAAGGGCCAACCCTTTTGTAAAATATTTGCCACATCGAGACACCCACATGGAAAAGCCTCTAAAAGAAAAACTGTAACACTGGGATGTTTCTGGAAACTCAGGAATTTCCCATGTGGCCAAAACCAAACCCAACCCTAACCTTCAACAGGTTGATGATGACCTCATTAAGAGTTTAAGGACGACAGTCCTGAATGATAAAATCCACACTCGTGCCAGCATGTTCTGGATACCTCAGTTACAGACGTACAAAAAGCAGGACCGTAGAGGCAAGTAGCAAACAGTAAGTTAGACAGACTCACATATGAAAGGACTGTTTCCTCTGGTCTTCAGCCGTACTTCCTGTCCTGTTTCTAGCTCTGTTTTTTCCATGTCCGACTCTGCGTACCAAAATGCCCAGGTCCCAGCAGGCCGGTGCTTGTCAGTTATCTTCACCAGCTCGGCTTTGTTCACCGCCGCTGACAGCTGCTCCTCGGACAAACGGTCCGACTCGCCTTTAGCTTCCACCTCTGTGGAGACAGAATACACAATGAAACAATTAAATTTGAAGGAATTATGAGCTCCTCATCCACTTCTTATTAAATAGCGGTGGCGTTCCAGCAGGGTAAGCAAAGCAAGCTGTGCTTGCCCAGTAATTTTAAAAACAGACCAGAATTAAAACCTACCAAAGTGAAAGTGATTTCTCAGGTTATAACTCAGACAGTGTTCTGTCATAAATCTTCTTGCCCGTTTGCATCCATCCTTTAAATTACTGCCATCTTGTGGACACATAAGAGTACTGTCTCTGGAAGGAGGCTTAACTCTGCTTGACTACGATTCCATTGGAATCTATATGGGACCGGCATTTTCAGTGGCATGTCCATGTTTGGTTAACAAATTCTGGAGCTGGGCAGTTTTTTCTGGTTGTTTGTGGATGCACATTATCGATGAACTTCTGGTCTCGGACGGGAAACTGATGGGACACTAGTGAGCTCGGCAAGTTGCCACTGGCAGCAATTAATATCTGTGTAATTATGGAAACAGTGCTAGCATTAGCATGTAAACAAGCTTCTCTGATTTATCATCTTAAAAGATATGTTTTCTCTTACTGATCATGGACAACATGTCATGCAGAGGAGTTAGAGTGCAGTAAGGAGTTTTTCATAAAGAGGAGATGTCTGTTTCTGCCATGTTCAGTTTGGACATGCTCCACCAGCGCTTTCAGATCAGCATCTATGACAAATCACTTGGAAGGCTGAATATGCAAAGTTTAACCTGCTGTTTTACTTATACTTTCTTTTCCTATCAATATTTTTAATCCTCCTGCAGATATTGATGGTTAACCACATTACACACTGCTCAAGCCTGTGCCTTTTATTTTGTTATTATATTGTAATAGAGAATCCAAAACAGGCAGAGAGAAGATATTCAAACATAAACACATATTTTTGTCGTTGCGGACTCACTGTAGGAGGACATGAGGAAGCCGGTGTTGACCTTTTTGGTGTCACTGAAGTTCGGTTCAACCTCATTTCCACTGGCATCAAACTTCCTCTGATGGATGCGGCTGGGTTTGATGTACAGAACATAGAAACGTAGCTGTGACAGTGACAGGAGATAAACGTGTGAAATGTGCTTTATTTATCTGTGAGATGTCTGCAGGGAACTTTTCTCAGTCAGTATTCTGGTTATTTTGTTGAGGTTTGCATTCATATTTTCATCGTTTATATTTATATACATTTATATTTCATTAGTATTTAGTTAACATTTGTCACTTTATAAACACTTTTGAAAAGGCTTTTTCACACACTCTCTCATTTGTGCCTTATCTAGGACAACGCATGATTTACTTTGACAATGTGCTGACTAAATATGAATAAACTGTACAGTGATTCACAACTGTTCTTATTTCTGCTTATCATCCCCAGTGCATGCTCTTTTATGATAAGAATTTAGATCTGCTGATGAGAAATGGATGTCATGCCAGACTCTTGCAGACTGTACCTTCTGATTGTTGCTGTCAGTGATGGCATGTCTGGAAACATCGAGCAACTTTCCTTCTAGCAGAACTCCAGGACCACTGTGCACAAAGAAAATACTGAGTACATAAATTTGTACTGGGAGAACAAATTGCTGTTTAATTGAGACTGAGTGCTGAATTACTTTACATCACTTATATATGTGTGTGTGTGTGTGTGTGTGTGTGTGCATGCTGAATTTCACTGGTGGAGTCGTAGTATTCATATGCCGACTGTGCTGCATATACCCGAAATAATAAATTAAATATGTTTTGCAGCGTGTGAAGAACGGACTGATCTGCTCAGCAGGTCACGAAAACCTGACGGATTTATGAATGGAGTTTGGCGCAGCCTGCACACTGTGGGTGTCACCTGAACACATACCTTTCAGACGCGGAGGGATACCACGCACGGTCAAACCTTTCATTGTGGACCGGTTTGTTCTGCAAAGACGTGTTGTGATAAATTCGACTCATCTTTCAGAAAACTTTTCCCTTCCCTGAGATTTTTCCTTTTTCCGGACTTCCTGCTGTGTGAGAGGTGCGCTCGGTTCTTCATACAGTAGAAGCCGGAGTCTGCGGACCGCCCGCTCTCTCCTTATTAATGCGGACATTTACTGCAGTTCACCGAGAGGGCGCCAGAGAGCCAAAGAATAGCAGTGAATGGCGCTAAATACATGTGTTTTAACTAATTAGTAACTAATTAGTGTTCTTAATGTTAGTTTCTCCTCTGAGAGATACCAGCATCTGAACAGGGACTCAAACCAGCAACCTGCAGGCTGTCCTAACCTCTGGGCTCTGCCCACCCCATTAGAATACGAGACCACCCAAAGACAGGAGCCTGGATCCAGCCCTGATGAACTCTTTATTTCTACTCAAACCTTTTACAGTTATCGGCTGATTATATGTCAGAAATCAAACAACGCCTTTCTTACAGCCAGGCTACGCAGGAGTGCACAATTTTTGAACAACAGCTGCAAAGTTTGCATTGTTGTTCAAGGATTTCAGGATTTTTAATCTCATTCCAACACATGGATTCATGAAACTTTGCCCTCAGGTTCCTGTTAAAAGCCAACAAGAGCAACATCTACACAAAGAGGGAACAGGAAACACATTTACAGTGTGCTTTATTACAGTTAATGCAGAACATGACCTCACATGTCTGCGGCTCCTTTGATGCCTGAAACCAAACTCCTAACAGAAAGCTACTCACAGCTCCACAAAAACCCTTCGTCTTGTCTTCGTAGCAAAAAAAATATAATTCTGCAACATCAAGTTTACATTTTTGGCTTTCGGCTCATGAGAGACCGTTCGCTCTGGATTTTACTGCAACCGGAAAACTAAACGTGACAGGAAGAGAAAGACGATCACACAAAAATAAAAATGTCCTCATATCTGCGGAGGACTCCGAGGACAGACTGCAGACGATTTAAGAGTCAAACTGCGACTCTCTGTGTGACGGCTGACTGCGGCTCACGGCCGATCGATCCTGTGCATGATTTTGCAAAATGAACAGTTATGGATGATGAACTTAAAGCAACTCTGTTGCAAACATTTCACTGATCTGAGGCTGCTGCACGCAGCACACAGGCTGCACTGAGGCGCAGAACAAATGTACTTGTTTAGGCACTCACGCTGTACCCTTCATTTGGCTTTCAACTTTGATCTGTGAAAAGAACACAGAGGCACCTAAATGAAGCTGGATGTGGTTTCAGTTAAGGGTCTGAACAGCCTCTGTGGGCTCTGCTGCTGAATGCAGTCTTTGTCTGTGTTGCTGTTTTAACTCTGCATTCTGGCTCGTTTGGGAATGTTCTGCATGTCCTCTGGTTCCTCTCTCTGCTGCTTTGTAGACGGAGAGGCTTTGGATTTCAAAGCCTGTGTTGTGTTTGAGGGCTGAGTGGGAGGTCCAGATTTCAGATCGTCAGTTCGGGCTGCGGGGCTACATCCCGTTCCAGGGAGCTCGCCGCTCAGGGACCGTCCTCCTCGGCTTGGATCGCGAGATTCAGTTTGTTGTTCAGCTGAGCCCAAAACCACTGCAGTGTTTCCATTGGGGGCTCCCAGCGTGCTCGGGTCCAGTAAACAAGCCTGCGCGGAGGTAAACAGAAGTGGCTACATTATTCCTGCTGACACATTTGATTCATTTCTGGACACAAAATAGCTGCAAGGAGACATAAAAACCACAAAGAGTCACAAACTGAGCACAAGAAACACCAATCACCACAAAAAAGAAACCAAATGATCACAAAGAGACACACACTGAGTGCACAGAGTCACAAAAAGCCACAAAAGGACCTCTGAAGTGGATGAGGTACGTTCTCCGGGGGCCACGAACGTCTGTGTGAAACCTCGTTTCACAGCACAGTATGACGTGTGCTGTACAGATGCTGCAGTGGGAGCCTCCTAATGCTGGAAGTCTCGCTCTCTCGTTGACCCGATCCAGGCAAAGTGGTTTTGACCGGATCCCGGAATCGCTTTGAGAGCACGAGCTGGTGGCTTGTTTGACGTATATGAAGCATAAAGGGGGCGCTTTTAGTGTGTGTGAGCATATGGCCCTGTCCCAGTCTGGGGAGACCCAGGTCCAATTCCCGGATCAGTAAAGGAGGGAGGCTCACGTGTCTGATCTGCAGACAGTAAGTAATGGCGACAGTATCGGGAATAAACAAGCACGTTTTCACTGACTTCAGCTCAGGAGACGAGGATGCAGGTGAGGAGGAAATGAGGGAGGAGGGAGAGCGGTGGAGGAGGAGGGAGACGTAACGAGAAAGAGATGATGGAAATATTCACGGTGGTTTCAAAGAGCTGTCTGTGATCTTTAGATGAAACGTCCTGCGTATGTGGGCGGTCTCTCGCACACACACAGAACGGGATTCGGCGGAACGGCGGCGTTCACCGCGGCCACCGTATCCAAGGTGGCGGCTTCCACAAACCGGCCCACGCTCCTGTGTGTTTGCAATGGATTCATTGAACCCATCAATTTATTAGAAAACATAACTACACAATAATCAGTGTGTACATGTTCTAAATACCCTCAAAGAGTGACGGACTGTACCTTTAACATGTCTCTGGCACAAACAGATAAAACTTAGTTTTTACAGTTTTAATGATAATAAATTGAATTGACTTTCACTCTTTGCCATTTTGAGTGTTTTCAAAGCTCTAAAGCTCAGAGGGACCTGCTGCGTGACACACTGAGCTGATACACCTACACCTGTCCTGGAGGAACTGCCATCCTTACCCTCTGAGAGGTGGGGGTAGGGGTAGGGTTGGGGGTGTCCTTGAGGGGATTTCTCTGGGTTTCTCCTGATGTTGGGCTGCTCTCCTCATCAGTGCCTGAAAGACACGGGTCAGAGGTCACACAGCCTCTTCATTACATTCCTACTTTAGCACTTCACTGTGAATGCAAAGTTCTTCTTAAACCCATAAAAACGAATCCAGCGTTTACCGAGCGAGTAGCGTCCGAGCCGGATGTTGAGCCAGATGTTTCGCCGCTGGGTCCAGCCCCCCGGAGCTTCCACCTCGTACAGACGCTCCCGGTGCTGCTGGTGCTTCTGCAGGAACCTTCTGAACACTGAGCACACAAACACAGGCTGCTGTACTTCTGCAGGAGGGAGGGCGAGTCTGAGGGTGAGCACACGAGGAGGCTTACAAGTATTTTTATCTAAGGAAGTGGGGCACGCAGCTACGTTTGGGAACCACTGCTCTGCACATGACAAACTCTGTGCACACACTGTATTATTTTAACTCAAACATTAGGTAACATCTGGCACTTAAAATGAGATCTGTGTAACCTCATGAAACCCATCGTCATTAATCATGCCCGTGGCTACTGCAGTAAGTGAGCTACAGGGACTGGCGAGCCTTCAAGCTCCGCCTCCTCCACAGAGGACGTTTTGGTCGTCCTCTGTGGAGGACACTGTCCCCAGTTCTTTCAGCACTTTTATATACGGCCTGAATCAAGCCCTGCTTTCCTTTCCTGGGTGGATGGAGTTTGAATCTTGGTTATTTTCAGCCCAGCCTACAAGTTTCTCTGCACTCTGAGAAATAAAGAAGGGTAAGAAGCGATGTGGAAGGTAAATAAGCAAACAAAGCGGTTAAAACGGGACCTGAGCTGACCTGAAGCCATGCTGGGGGATAATGGAGAGCTGACTCCCAGAAACTCCTCCGTGGAGAACGAGGAGCAGAAATCCTCCAGCATCTGAAGGCCGAAGCCTCGCCTCCTGCAGCTCCTCCTCACCAGCACGGTGTCCAGGACAGGCAGCAGGTAGCAGCGGCTGCTCCGGCCGTCACACAGGCTGCCTGAAACAGCAGAGCGGGGACGGGGCGCTTTAACCACAGACTGCATTCAACAGGTGGACACAGTGATGCCAGCGTGACTCCTCTGGTTTCAAAAAGACGCCTGGCTGTATAGAAGCTCCCTCGAACTATGACCTCAGTAAATACGTCCCTGATCAATTTAAAGTCTCAGTCTCACGTTTCATGTCTCTTACCCCCCCGTTAGAGTCAAAAAGAAGGATAGAGGAGGGTGTGCGTTATCCACAGTGACTCATGATTGGCTAAGTCTGGATCTGTGAGGAAATCGAGGAATTGCTCAATCCTGGCACATCAGCTGATCTTAATGCTGGATCAAATCAGCTGATGGCTCAGCTGGTACCCTTCTGCACGTATAGGCTACTTTAGCTCGTCCACACTTCTGCACATCTGCAGGCTCCACCCAGCTCCTAACTTCATGCTGTTTCTGACTGAATTAAAGTTGAGATCCGACTCAAGCCGGTCTTCTGCCTTTAACCGTCTCTACAGTTGTACATTCTCCTGCTGGACATACGCAGGTATAAATCACCTGCAGACGTGCACGTTCATTGAGATGCTATTTGCCCTTTCACTCTCATCCCCTTCCACCCCACCTTTGTGTTTGACGGTGTAAAAGCCGACCGCCTGGCTGTCTCTCCACAGCACTTTGCAGCTCTCTTTGGGGGGATGCAGGGAGAACAGTGAAGGTCTCTCCATTATCTGACTGAGCAGGAACACAATCACCCTCTCCACGATAGACTGCACCTGCGGACAACATGCAGGCTGAAGAAGCTCACTGGCACAGATGGAATAGAAGTGAGCCAGCTCCGGGAGAAAGCCATTCAGCAAATCCTTCATTTATAAATTCATACAAAAGGTTTTTTTTCTATGAATTCAGACAGCTTGTAAAATTCTGTCACTTTATGGATGAACTCTGACTCCAAACCAGGGGCATCTGTAGCTGCAGTAACAGATGAGCAGCTGAGACAGAATGAAGGCGTAATAAGCAGCAGGCGCACTGATCAAAGCTTGCATTTGTTCTCACACCTGTGCAGGAGCCACCGAGTGACATAGCGTCTAGACAAACGCACATTAGCGCACTTACCGACACCAGACCGCTTCTGGATCTGCTCGACGTCCGCAAGACGTCATCCAAAAGCCACCACTTCCCGTGCAGGTAGAGGGCAACCACTGGAAGGTGAGATCAGAGCGGAGAGCGTCAGCCTGCGTCTAACGCTGGAACATCTCAACAGAGCAGCGTGTGGAGCTCCAAACCTTGTGTCTGATCATCCGGGGGGTGCAGGGCCAGCACCGCACAGCCGGGCTGCCCGTCCTCAAACAGCTGAAGCCGGCTCACATTTGCTGCAGTTATTGCCACCTGAGCAGACGGGAAGATAACGTCAAGCTGGTAAAATCACTTCCACTGCGGTCCCACTGATGTTCACAGTAACCACACATTCAGGGCAGAACCAAGTAAAACATAAGACCTTCAGGGATCTTTGTACATGACGTGCTTCAACTGTATTTCAATATCAAAACTATTAGTCTTGGTAGTGGTATTATCTCTACATAAGAGTCTAAATATTTGTTTCACCGCTTTGGAAAACATTCAATAAAAAAAAAAAAAACCTGTTTGAACTTGTTGAAAATGATTTTTTCAGGTGGGAAACCTGCAGCCCGCCGTACAACCACAGCCAGAGTCCATCCATCAGCATACAGCCATCAAATCCACCCCCGTCCCGACACACCGGGCACTGGCAAAAATACTCATCTCAAGGCTTCATGACTTCACTGACCAGTGGGTGCTGATACGTGTCTGCATCCATCTCACACACTGCTTTTGTGCTGTTAATGCACACAGCCTGGCTTTAACCATGCAGCTGCATTACAGGATGAAGCGTGTACGGGGGCAGAAAACTGCAGCGCTGGGAGGGGAAGGTTTTACAAATTTAAGATGCATCAAAACTGAGGACATTTTCATACTTTTTAAAGTATTAACTGAGACCTTTATGAATAGTATATTTGTTATATTTATTTCCTTTTAACGCCCTGCTTTTGTTTTATATCTGCACTGGTTTGTGATAATCATGTGTCATTCAAATGGTGGCTGGATACCTTTGAGGTGTGTGATGAGTGAAACCACTCATCATCAGGAGGCCTGGACTCCAGAGAGGACAGGTACCGCTCAGATGCAGATGTCAGGTCAGTGTGATCCACAGCTGGCAGGTCTATAGGGTACATGGCCTCTTGGAGAGGACACAGATGTTTGGTGCAGTTATGCATTTACACAGGATGAACTACACAGCGCCGACTTTATAGATGCGATTACATCCGTACTGGGATACAGTCCCCCAACACGGAGCACTTCTGCGACCAGCAGACTCCCTTTAAAATAGCAGAACTTTAAAGCTGCTTCGCCTTCCTTGAACACTGCAGATAAAGGAGAAGATGAATTATGAGTTCTCACGTGTTGTTAGTTCCCTCAGGTAAAATAGGGCAATAGTTTGTGGTAACTGACGCAGGTGAAGCAGATTTCTGCTAAACATTAACTCTGGAGTCACGCAGCCAAACTGTGAGTCAGTGAATGACTGCATGTGCAGGAAAACAAATCAAAGTGCGTCTCATAAAGGCGTTTCATAAAAAGGCTGTATAATAATCTGAGCTGCTTTTGTTTCCTTCTTTCGTGCCGAATCTGACCGGTGAGGGTGCCGCAATAAACAGCTGTGTGAACTTTGAACTGCAACGCAAAACAAAAACATGTCAGAACAGCGGCTTCGTCAGCTTTAATTAACTCGGGTAACTTAATTAACTTACTTTCTGTGGACCAAAGGAGCCTTTATTGCTTATCTGCAGCGTCCCCTCAGTCACGAAATGTAACTTTGAAGAAACTACACCAACCCCCGCTTTATCGTCTGCTTTCCTTTGGCCCGGAGCGCCATCCTCTGGTCACAGAGAGAATTACAAAAATACGCTACAAGTACGGCGCTGAAACGGATCGGCCTCGAGGTCTCACTCCGCTAACCAATCACAGCAGAGCGTCCCTTCCGCTGTGTCCTTCCGAGCGCTGTAACAATCTAGCGCCGGCAGTCTAATGCAGGCATGACCGGAAACACACGAGCTGGACTTCAGAATAAAAGTGCAGGTTTTACCAACAGTATATAAAAAAGGACGTTTTTATTTTGTAATTGTTAAAATCGTTCAATGACATGTGTCTTGAGCTAAACTGGTAGCAGGCCATCTTTTTTATTTATTTTTTAAATAAAAAAAATTGTCAAGTAACACTAAGCCCGTCGTAGCATGTCAGCAGAGCAAAGAGAAAACCCTTCAACTTGATCATTTTACATCATATCCTTAAATAAAAATTCATTATTTATACAAGATTTAATTTGAAAAATATATCACATCACGCTCTCATTTTAAAATAAGCGCCTTGATGCATTGTATATGTAAAACTGAACTGAACTGAAAATCATTAATAGTTTTACTTGCACCTCTAACAGACCTGACGTTATCTCCATGTCCTCAGTCAAACTGTCTAATGTGGCTTGAAGCATCTGCTAACTGAAAATAGGATAAAATGGATAAAAATAGATTAAGACGAAAGGCTGGATCCTTCATTTTCGCTTTTGTTGCTGGCTAGATTTTTAAGTTTAATCAGATATATACGATCAACTTTATTCTTGTTCTTCTAATGAATGCACAGGCCCTATCTTTTTTTTTTTTTTGAATCAATCAAACAAAAGAAAAAACTTTAACGAACTGTGCCTACGATTTGTTTTATTTTGAAAACAATGTAGCGGAAGTGGCGTGCTTGCAGTGTGTTTGCAGCATTTCGGCAGAGCATGTGTCCGGGTGTTTGTTTTTGTAACCCGACCGTCGGTGACCTGTCGGTGACATTTGCTCGGTGCAGCGTAAACGATGCTTCTCGGCCGGAGCCCAGGCCGCCTGCTGCCGCCTCTGCGGCTCTGTTTCCTGCACTGGCGCTGCATTAGGACCGCAAACAGCTCCGCGGTAAGTGCTTTTCAGCGTTCTTCACCTTTGAAGTGCCGGCGTGCACGAAATAACTTGTGGGCGGTGACGTCGCGCACTCATGCTTCGTCACGTTAATTAAGCATTAATTAGCGGAGTGAGACCTCGAGCCGTCGTCCCAGTACCACCGTGCACCGTGCTGATTATTTATTCCGTACAATAATCTTATGTTAGTGACACGTTTATAAAAGTTTCGGCGTCGGTCAGTGTTTGCGACGGTGACACCGAGGTTATGAAATATGGCGACCCCACAATTAGAGGCAGCGTTTCTTAGATGGGCTCAGCCGCAATCTTCGGAAACATCAACTGAGTGCTTTGAGGAGATCCATGCATGTGCAAAAATTTTCTGGTTTGTGTTGTTGTGGGTGTTTGTCCGCATTGGTGGTTCAGTGGTAGAATTCTCGCCTGCCACGCGGGAGGCCCGGGTTCGATTCCCGGCCAATGCAATCCTCGTTTTTTTTCTTCTGGTCCATGAAACGTTCAACTGTAGCAACTTTAAAGCGTAAATATTAGCCCCCGACTTTCAGAAAGTAAAAATAATAATAAAAAAGTTATTATGCCCGAGTGAGTATTCATTTATTCCTGATGTGTGTACAAAGATACGTTTTCACACAGGTGGTAGTAGAATCATGCAGGCCGGCCACAGCCGTTATAGGGTGCAGTTAATGTAATGTTTTTGATCTCTTGGCTGACTAAAACATGTTTGTCCTACAGTGGCCACCATAACTAGGATTATCAATTTAAATAGAATTCAGTTGAATGCAATGTACAATCTGCTGACATGCAGAGGTGAAAATATTGCACACTGTAACTTTGATCAGTTTTATGTAGCTGCATAATACTAATTGTGCATGTGTTGTGCATTTACACGTGTTGCTAACAAGCATTGGTGGTTCAGTGGTAGAATTCTCGCCTGCCACGCGGGAGGCCCGGGTTCGATTCCCGGCCAATGCAATCCTCGTTTTTTTCTTTTTGTCTTTGTCCCATGACAGACATGAAGCAATAACAACGTGAGTGAAAAAGCTAGGCCTCCGCTTTTAGGAGCTAAAAGAAAAAATTACACGAGAATGTTTTCAGATGAAAATTGCTGAGTTTTGATGCGTTTCAGCCTCCCGTGTGAAAATGATAGGTTTTCGAAAATGTAAACAGATGAAAATGCTGCTTCTTGAAAATGGGGGCACTCGCACATGAGCACTATGGTCGCGGCTCCTATGTCCACACCGCCAACTTGTGGCCTGCAATAGGAACTGCAGCATTTTCAGCGTCTTGTGTTTCCGTGTAAACGGAGATTGTTTCTGAAACGTTTCCGTGTGAACGTGCTAGTTTTTAAAAATGAAAACGGCAAAATCACATCGTTTCCACTAGGGATGTGCGCGATTACTTGTACGAAGCAATTGTCGCCTCATCGCACGAGTTCGATAGGAAATGAATGGAGAGGGAGCAACGTTGCTTCCCGTGTGTCGAGCACCCGAATTGGGGTAAACTGGAGGAGGAGGCTGGGCGAGAGGGAGGTCTGGGCTCCACTGATGCTGCCCCAGATAGGAGGAAGAAAATGAATGGATGCATTTTTGTATTGTTTTGATGCATGTCATGAATTGTAGAGCAACGGGCATCGTTGATAATGTGCGGCACAATGCGCCACTCTTTTAACTCACAATTTATTTGTTTTTCGGATGTTATTTTCTCATATTCAGTGATGCGTGAACATCATTTTCATATTCTTCGTTGTTTGGAGTATAACATGCAGTGTTCATAATGCGCGATGCGCAGTGCTGCACAGTTAAGCGCTGTTTAAAGTGCGATTTAACGTGCGATTCATCATAGAAGAACGCGATTAATGGTTTAAAATGCCTTTATTTAGACAGCTTTTGACATTATCCATTAAACAATGGACTGCAATGCAATCCATATCTGACTCCTTTCACAAAGTTTTGCAGCCTCCTCCAGAATAAACAGCGAAAGACTCCGGGGCGGATCCGCTCTGCTGTCACTTTGTTTGTCCTGCATGTTTGTCCTACAGGGAGACCACCCTCCATAGGTAGGATTATCACTTTGAATTGGGAGGAGAAAGAAAATAGAATTCAGTTAACTTGAATCAGGAATCTGCAGCTGTGAAATTTTTACACACTAACTTTAACCAGTAATGTTAGATGTGCAGTTGGCGAGAGGGGCTGTTTTCTGTGCAAAAGTGTGTT